>MU158802.1:1517317-1697133 GCA_015888305.1 Antheraea pernyi | reverse complement strand
TGAGTGTTTGTTTGTTTCGAACTTTTTTGTGTATCCGCTGGTCATAATGGCAGTCTCAATTTGAAATAATAAAATTAAAAATTAAAATTTCAGCGCCAATTTCGAGAATCCTTAATTTTAATTGTTTTACTGAGTGCAATGAAAAGTCTCAGAACGTTGATCACAAAATAAGCAAAGCTTGTTCTGTTTATTATAATTGATATAATTGCTACTATCCAAATTTGTGTAAGTCCTCTTAAATAATCAATAAATGTATGTTTTAAAATATTTTACAAGTATTTTATAAATAATCGTTTAATGAACTTTCAAAATTTGTACGTAACGAGACATTGACTACTGTGGTTTAATTCCGTTAAAGACAAACGAGTGTTTATTGAAATTTATACATACACAAACTATTAGCAAGTTGTTTTATAACTGATTGTGACGATACACTCCACTTAGCACTTCATATTCCGTATTGGCGGTATTGTCGATAGGTTGCTAATGGTGTGAACACGTATCCTCGCGGACGACCGACTATTGGTACTGTAAATGTTGCTAAAAGTAGAGATGTAAAGTGTATTAAAAGCATATTGTGTGACGTTGTTTTAAAAATAGAGAGTTATCTAGATTATGGACTATAATAATACAAATGAGAATGAGGTCGTCAGTTTCGCGGTTCAACAACTCGGCGAGATTCAAAGTTCAATAGACTCCATAGAGTTTAAAATTTTATGTCACACTCCGGGATTTTTTAATACTTCGTTATGCAGATCACGTACCTCTTAAAAATCTTGAGACTGACAACACGATTAATAAACATCTGGATATTCTGAATCGTGTAATAATTCTCATGTAAATGTACGAGTTCTTAAAACGTGTTATTGGCAAAAAGTTCTGATAATATCCATTTCATATTTCTGTTGTAAATAAACACGAACTGTCGAAAGAGACTAGATGTGACCTAGTTCATGCTTTTTTTAGGTTTTTTTGTAGTACACATTCTTGTACAAGAAGCACTATATAGTATACTAGCTGTACCCGCAGCTCCGCACGCGTTTTTTTTTTTAATCGTATTAAAGAATTATAGAATTGTGAGACTATGTACAATTTCAGAAACGATCTTTAAAGACAATTGTAAGTACGACGCGCACGCCACTAAAAGTAACATGTAACGTGTACATTAGATATATAAATATAAAAAGCGGGCTAAATAAGGTTTGTCATCACCAACACATTTGGAACCTTAACCCACCATATAACTACCTCAGTGCTCACTTACACTGTATAAGGAACTAACGAAACATAAACTTAAAATATTATTATTAAGATTTACATTTACATTATATTTAATATACATTGCCATTATTATAATTAAAATTTTGTGACTATACAAAAAATAAACGCTTGTCTGTTCCTGCACGCACTCCTATATGGAAATTACTGTAAGGCGAAGCTCTGCCCGGATAAATAGTTACAGTGCCTACAGAGTGTTTATTGCCATTCCTGACTGCATTGACTCTATACGTGATTAGTGTAACATCTAAGATCTTTTTAGGAAAACCTCTATATCATTAATGTTATTAATAATTATAATGCCGAATTATAAACAATAGGCTGATAATTATTTCTCTTATTAAAAATAAAGAATGAGTTGAAATCTTGCTAAATTTCATGCAGACAATATACATATAATAAAAATGTAATTGACCGCTGTCTGTACATTAAGTATATATGAGAAAAACTATTATTAGGGGTCTTTATAAATGCAATAGAACCCAAAACAATGATTTTTAGAATTTTTGTCTGTTTGTCTGTTTATCTGTTTGTCTGTTTGTCTGTGCGTTTGTGCACGCTAATCTCAGAAACGCCTTATCCGATTTAGATGTGGTTTTCACTGATATATCGTGGTAAGCTTTATTTAACATTTAGTGTTTGTTTCATGTCAATCGGTTCGTAATTAAAAAAGTTATGCCAATTTAAAGAATCACGTCGAACATTTGTTAAACTATCTATCTACTGTTCTTTCTCTTTTCAGTAGCATTGACTGCAACTTTACTAATCTATATCTATACATATAATAAAAATGTAATTGACCGCTGTCTGTACATTAAGTATATATGAGAAAAACTATTATTAGGGGTCTTTATAAATGCAATAGAACCCAAAACAATGATTTTTAGAATTTTTGTCTGTTTGTCTGTTTGTCTGTGCGTTTGTGCACGCTAATCTCAGAAACGCCTTATCCGATTTAGATGTGGTTATATATCGTGGTAAGGTTCACTTAACATTTAGTGTTTGTTTCATGTCAATCGGTTCGTAATTAAAAAAGTTATGCCAATTTAAAGAATCACGTCGAACATTTGTTAAACTATCTATCTACTGTTCTTTCTCTTTTCAGTAGCATTGACTGCAACTTTACTAATCTATATCTATACATATAATAAAAATGTAATTGACCGCTGTCTGTACATTAAGTATATATGAGAAAAACTATTATTAGGGGTCTTTATAAATGCAATAGAACCCAAAACAATGATTTTTAGAATTTTTGTCTGTTTGTCTGTGCGTTTGTGCACGCTAATCTCAGAAACGCCTTATCCGATTTAGATGTGGTTTTCACTGATATATCGTGGTAAGCTTTACTTAACATTTAGTGTTTGTTTCATGTCAATCGGTTCATAAATAAAAAAGTTATGCCAATTTAAAGAATCACGTCGAACATTTGTTAAACTATCTATCTACTAAATGTTATTTAATGAAGGTTTCTATGCTATACATTTTATTATAACTCGCTACTAGATGGCACTGTTGTACATCAAATGCTGTATTCTTTCCGACAAACATCATAAAAATGGATTACATTTTTATTATATGTATATAGATTATAGTAAGTTGGTGAAATGACCACTTCATGATTGACGCTTCAAAGCAATTTACCAGATCTAGACCAAATCAACTATCAGCTGTATACTTTTAAGAGAAATTAGACAAATACGGTGCGAATCATTTAGATTTCCTAATGCTGTTTCCTTCACCATCAGCTAGATAACAGTGGTATTAATTAAATTAAAAGTGGCTTTTTTATATTATAGGAGGTAAACGAACAGACGGGTCACCTGATGGTAAGTCATCACCGCCTTCCATAGGCCCTAGCAACACCAGGGGAGTCGCATTGTGCGTTGCCAGCCTGTGTTTGGGGGGAGGGAGGAGTGGGGAAAGGGGGAGGGATGAAGACGAGATGGGTCTCCGGCGCTCTCACTGACCGAACGAAACGCAACAATGCAAGCACTGTTACTTCACGTCAGTTTTCTGTGAGAGAGTGGTACTACTCTGGGCGAGCCGATCCATTCATGCTGAAACCAGTAGTAGCTTCAGCGTGGCTCTACCACCTACAGAGTATTTAAATAAAGTTATTTAGATTGTGGTATAAGATTAATAAATATACGTGAAAAAAAAACGGACATCGAACAGATTCAACGGTTTTAACCATTCAACCCTGAACCCACCATGATATTTAAAATATTTTTATATTGTGTTATATCGAATTTATGGTGTCTGTTTTTACACGTTTATTTACAGATATGCAATGATTTTGTGAAATTGGATAGAATCGACCCAAATAAACATAGAAAATATGTTGTTATTTGTTATTTTTATCTCGACTATTCACCTTTCGCGACCTTCCTTTGTTTATCACGTTCATTCAACTGCACGTCCCAAAGCGTAAGAGCTATATATTAATAAATAGGTTTTGTGCAAAGAGGAATAATTTCTTTCTAAATCATTATATTAGCCTTAGTCGATCATATTTTCTAAATAAAACGACTTTCATATACCTTATTATTTTGAATGATTATATTTAATCACTTACAATCATTACATAGTATAAAACAAAGTCCCCTACCGCGTCTGTCTGTCTGTCGGTTAGCGATAAACTCAATAACTACTGAACTGATCTAAATTTTCACCAGTGGATAAAGTGATCCACGAGGAACGTTTTGGTATATAATTTGTCCAGGATTTTTTTTATAATCAGGGCAGGACAACGTCTGCCGGTCCCGCTAGTTTAATATAAAACTATTTAGATGTAATGCCATGAAGAAGTAAAAATAAGCGAAAACATTATTAATATGACAAAGTTTACAATTGTTATATTACTGTAGCCATACGTCTATTTGTTTTAATATTAAATTAAGAAAATTGAGATATGTATGTTTTGTATAAGTTTTATTTTAAAATTAACAAAGAAAAATAATCACACATATGTTGAGATCATTCCATTCTTAGCTATTTATATTAATTTAGATACAATAAGTATGAATGTATAGGTGTACGAAAAGGTTGTGTGCCGAATGAGTTTGTTAGGTGTACGTCATTTTACGTGCCTATATACAAAGCATTTCCATAAGTCGGTAAAAAAATAAGTAGATATAATAATATGATATATATTGTAATTGAAGTTGCAATGTAAAGTTAAACGTCAGCACACAATAAATGTTATTTCTTATCCTTTTATACATTTGTTTTTTATAATTTCTTCTTAGCTAAAGAAACTAATTTACTGGTATCTAATGTATTTGTTCGTTATTCTTGTTATATCTGCTAACTATAGAGTTCTGAACTAAATTTATTTATCGTTAGTATACATTGTAGGGTTAGCGAAAACCTGATTATAAAGTGGCTTAATATAAAAAAAACGATATAAAAACTTTTTTTTAATTATAGAACAATATAAAAAAAAAGAAACTAAACATTTACACAGACGACGTTGATTCGAATCATTTAAAGTTTTGTTCTTTCATTTGATAATAGGTATATTTATCGGCTGCCCGGTAACTAATGAAATCCAAATGTCAGACGAAAATAGACTGAACAATAAGATGTTATAGATGAAACAAATATTATACCAGATTGCCACATTATCTATGTATAAATGTGACCGCTAAAACCTGTTGTTCGTATTCATAAATCCTTTTATTTTGCATCGAATTATAATTATGAATAATGAAAAATTATATTCTCACAATCAAGAATTTTATTCAACCTATAAGCATATACAATCTTAATGTATGAATTAACTATTTGTTACTATGCCATAAATATACAACGCCTTTTGAATAACTATAGCAATGTGGCATTATACTCAAATGACATTAACAACAGGTGAAAGTTTTCACAGGTGAAAGGTGGAAGTGTAACTTCCTCTAACATTACGTAGCGATATTAGTCCGGTGAAGCTGTGAAGACCCTGCCGGGTCAATAGCGTAGGCAGTTCGAGAAAAAAAAAATTACGTAGCGATGGCTTAATATATAGTAATCCGGAGAAGCTGTTAAGGCCTTGCTAGGGCAATAGCGTAGTCGGTTCGAGAGAAAACAGCTTAAGATACGTTAAGGATGGAGTAATTATCAAGTCCCCAAGTGTAGCTGCTAGAAGAAGTCCATAAATAGTTTTTAATAGTCTTAGAAAATATAAATAGTGTTAATAGGGTTATATGTAAATATAACCCTAGCTTGTCTACTACCAAGCTAGGGTTCGTCATCGAAAGTTTTCATAAAGCACTCATTATTTCGAACCATATCAATTAACAGTGTTTAAACAAGCTACCACTATGTATCATCGCTTTTTATACGATTTTTTTTATTAATTTCAAAATAATGTAATTACTACATTATCTTTTTGGAATCTGGATTATCCCGTATTTAGTCTGATTACTGAAGTTAAATTCAATATTATTTCATAAAAATCTGTATCCACTAAATAAAGTCTTCTTTTATTTATGTATATGATGCTATGATTCTATAACAATTTCAAAATAATCACTAACAATATTCTATATTAACTTAATTTAGCCATTAAAATGTAAATAAGCATGCCATGCGCTAAAAACAACCAGTTCCAGAAACCACTATATTAGGTATAATACTGTATATATAAACCATGTGACTCTTTATTGCGAATTAAGTATGTTATCTAAACACATTTTTGGCTTATTTGGAAACAGCCGGTAAGAGAGAGAGTATTGTATCCTTCACCAAATGTTTCCTTCGTGTGAAATTCTATTCAAATTGATTCATTTATAGAAAAAAATGTAGGACTTATATCATTCATTTTCATTTGCATAAAAGAGATCCGGTTTTAAATGAAGCGCCATCTGTGCATCTGTCAGAAACAAATGTAACTATAATAAGTAGGGTTTTAAAAATATGTATGATGTAAAGATAAACCAGATCGAGTATCTTGGCGGTTCTTAAAGACGACTGAGTTGTTTTCCGAAGAGGTGGTAGTTTAGACATTCATAAACGCCTTTCAGAGCCTAAATTGAATAAAGTATATTTGATTTTTGAAAATATATAATAAAGTATATTTCCTTTCTCTTTCTTTTATATGGTGCACAAAACATAACAAACTGGGTCGGTGTATAGCTATAAGCTGAATTGTTATTAGTATTTCCTATGTTTATCTAGTATATTTATAATATTATTGACTATATATATATTTATTATTATAATACATTTATTTATTTGAATATTATATTGTATATTTGTATATAACATTATTGAAATAGATAAAGTTACATTTGAAGAATGTAGGATCGAATCCTACAATAAATTAGAGTGAAGGTAAACATCGCAATTATAGCATAGCTAGTACTAGCCTGTTCCCTAATGCTCGTCTCGATAGCTACCACCTTCAGGTTTAAAATCTGTTGTCACCAAATGAAATTGTTGTGTTACGAAATTATACCTTATTGACTTAATATTAGGTGTAGTTTTGGATAAACACTACTATATTTATAAAATATAAAAATTAAGGAAAGTTTTGTGGGATTATCAATTTATAATTAAAATAAATATTTACGATGTAAACACGTATATATATAATACTTCTATGCAATTAATAATACCAACACGGTTATTATATTGCAGAGGTTATATCTATAGGGTACAAATAAACTTCGGTAGTAGTTGACTTCATTCTTAAACATAAAAAATACCGTTTATGTTCATTGTAATCACGCACTAATTGATGGCACATAGTAAATACTCACACGGCTTTCCCTATAATGTGCGTAGCCATACATTATAGTAAAGATGTATCATCACATGTCACAAAAAAGTTCCGTTTTTTCGTTCGAATTTAACGTGTGACCAGCGTTCATGAGTACCGAAACACTGACTGCTATTGGTATAGTATCAAACACATCTGAGGCGAGCCTTTTGCAAACATCCCGTGACAACAATGTACGTATAAATTACCTCAATTTTCGCGTACCTGCGACACGAAGCGCTAAATATTTAATTCCTTATTGATAAGCCGTAGTTCTAATAAGATTATTTTTATTCAAATATAAAACGTAAGTGTTAAGTGCAAATGATAATTTTTATCACAATTTTACTGACTCCAATAGGTATAGATGGAGATAATTTTATTTCCTCTTAATAACACTTCATTCTGAAAGTGCACAATAACGAGAACTTACCTTATATATTAATTACCTTAAATATTAAACGGTCGGTTATCATTGTCATTCACGTCTGTCTGTTTGTCTGTTCGCGTAAACTCAAAAACTACTTAACGGATTCTCATGCGGTTTGCATCAGTAGATAAAGTGATTCACGAGAAATGTTTAGGCATTTGTCAAGATTTTCTTTATTATAAGGGCGGAACAACTTCCTCCGGGCCCGCTAATTGAAACTAAATATCTATACTAATATTATAAGTTTTATAATTATGAGTTTGTGACGTTGTAGGGGTAATCTCAGTAACTACTGGACCAATTTGAAAAAAATCTTCCAGTGTTATATAGCACATTTATCGAGGAAGGTTATAGGCTATATGTCATCACGCTAAGACCAATAGGAGAGGAGCACCAATGAAGAATGTTTCCAAATTGGGTTTTTTTTCGTTAGCTCAAAGTAACTATTCTACGCGGACGAAGACGCGGGCAGAGGCTAGAACGTCATAAGTAGGTTACTGCTATCATAAGTTTAAAAGTTATATACATTATTGAAACCTAGTTACCTTATTTTTTTTAGGAATGTAGTATTAACTATCGCAAATATTTTAACTTTATACAACTAAATACCTGTATTTAATGAAGTTACGCAGTTGATTATTTGTTAACCGTTCTTCCTTTAACAAGGAAGATGATGAAAAGGTAATAGATAACATTTTCAAAGACTACGTAGATGAGTAAGAAAACAAGCCTTATTTACAATTCGTGATACACGTCACGTCGCCATTTAACAGTTCCGTATAAAATGAGTAAATGAAAAGCATGTTATTTGTTTATTTTTCGGTTACAAAAGTAAGCTATGTTTGGATATAGATACGTCTTTATTTATATTTCCTTAGTAGGTATCACGGTAAGTACAGTGTTGCTGCCTATTGTCAAATGTCTATACTATGTACAATATATGTAAGTACACCATCTTATAGAAAACCGACGTGAAGTAAGAAGTTCCATTGTTGCGTTTCGTTCGGTAAGTGAGAGCGCCGGAGGACCAACTCACCTCCCCTGCCCTCTCCTCTCCCGCTCCATCCCCTTCCCCCCAAACATAGGTTGGCATCGCACTTGCGATTTCGCTAGTGTGTTGTTAATGTCTTTACACGGTGGTGATCACTTAACATCAGGTAACTCACATGTTCGTTTGCCTCCTATGACATAAAAGAAAGATATAGGAGATCAAACCAGCTAGAAGAAGATCACCGTTAAGATATTTTAATGCTTTGAAATATATTCCATTAGCGGAAATTTTATTCAAGCTGTCTACAACCTGCATACGACTCTGCGAATTTGATACATTTTTTTATCACTCGCGATTGAGGGGTGGTATTGAGGGAAAGAAAAGGAAATATTATCTATCTATCTATACATATAATAAAATGAAGTGTCTGTATGTATTATCAATTTTTTTTACTAATGGGTACGAAATTATACAACCTACTGATAACAAAAATGCAATTTTTAAAAATTTTGTCGGTTTGTCTGTTTGTTCCGGGTAATCTCCGAAACGGCTGGACCGATTTTGACAGGAATTTCACTGGCAGATAACTGAAATTACAGCGGGTTACTTAGGCTACTTTAAATTGGACTAGCTATTAACCGTGGCTTCGTCCACAATGCTATCTCCAAAACGGTTGGACCGATTTTCACGGAGCTTTCACCAGCAGATAACGGACATCATAATAAATAATTTAGTTTATTTTAATTTAAACTAGCTATTAAGCGTGGCTCCGCCCGCAGTACTATCTTCAAAACGGTTCGACCGATCTTCACAAGACTTTCACTGGCAGATAGCTGACCTTATAAAAAGTAGTTCATGCAGAAAAGTCCCTAATTAGTGTCTAGCTGACAACTGCTAAGTATCTACTATCGTCGTCTTTAAAGCTTTTCATTAGTGCCTTGGAAGTGTAGGAATTTACAAGTCATGTGTTCATTACCATTTTTTGTTAGCCTAGTTGCTTTTCCCGTACTACTATTGTACTAAAGTATAAGTGAAATGGACACAATAAGATGTCTAATAATGTAAAATACCACCAATATTGCAAAAATGTCGAGTGAAATAACACAAGATTATGAATAAAATCCACCACATGACAGACTGAGAATCCGCCAAGAACTCTACAATACCGTTGTATGTTTAATAGGAAAGTAGCGTCATCAAAGGCTTATAAAAAAAGTTAATAAATATGCAACACGCATAAGATAAAGTTTTACAATAATCAACCGTTAACCTCTTTGTTCTTTAATACTTGAGGAAACATCGAGATTTTATTATTTACACGACACTATCAGAACATACAAAGGAGATATTTTTACGTCAATGACACTGAAAACAGTAAGAACAACGTTGTATAAGACAAACGAGAGTTATTTATGGCAGTCATCATAAACACGTATTTAAATGTAATCATTAATAAAATAGAGCACATAATATGTGATAAGATTGTATATCATTTAACGAAATTATATTCTTTTTATATCAGCTAGCGGTGAATTTAATGTCACTACAGTACTCATCGATATTTTTGGCCGCTCTGAATATTGCGGTAAATTCGGACTTACGCATAACATCGTCAAGAGCTTTATATAAATCAAAGTTAAAGTGTTAGGAATGGAGAATTGGCAAATTATTCATACTTGTCTTGATGCCATACATATAATTAATACCTATATATACTTAAATTGGTGCTCTGCACAGTTATGTTCAGAGCGGTTAAAAAGTTTAGCGAGTACTGTACTTCTATTATGACTTTGACAATGCTCAATTAGCACCTCTCTACTATTCTTGTACTCAAAAATGTGGTTTGTCTGAACAAGTCTTTGTTGAGTATTTAGAACTAAAGATTTTTAGTAGTCATTTTCGCGTACATTGCCCATCATGAAGGTTATATTCCCTACATGAAACCTCATACAATGTCGCGACGAACTGTCTATTTTTAGTTTTATTTCTTTAGTTTATTTCTAGTATGAGAAAATAGTCTTATTTTAAGCATCGTTAAATGTTGCAATCACACCTGTGCGAAACATGGTATAACAATGAGAGCCATTCGTGATTGATACTCCTTTTGATAATCATATTTGCGTGTTCTTTTATATAAAAAAAAAAACAATAACACACGGTAGAAACCTTCAAAAAGAAAGTGAGAGGAGCGTACTTATCACTGTTCTCCAATAGCCGAAGGCAAGCGAGACATTGCCCCCACTCTACCTGACACAGTGTTTAGTCTCACCATTTCTCGTCACACAAAAATGTTGCGGATCAGAATTTTAAAGTACTCCCATAAGAATTCTCATTTCAGAAGCCGTTTTCTCCTGTCCTCGCTCTTCAGTATGTCTCGCTTGCAAACCATGATATCCTCGGTATTTCAGGAATGGATGTCCGCTGCCTTAATCTCTGAGACCATATTGGAAGCGTTGTCTCCGCAACATCAAAGAAACTGGCATCCTAAATGGAGTACTACGGTTTTTCACGCCCAGTTAACTATGCCTTTGTAAGACTCAAGTTCGAGTGCATGAAATGTTCGTATCCATGAGACAGTTCCATCTAATTCCTCCTTGATACTCTAGACAGACTGCAGCGACGAGCTATCCGTACTTTGAACGTTGCAGTCATGATCACTAATAATCTAGAACCACTCCATATCTCCATTGCCTCACTCAGCGTTTAATCGTCTTTGTTATGATGAGTCTGTTAAAAACGTTTAACGTTATTCCTTCTTCTCGTTTCTTCTAAAGAACTACAAGAGCGTGTACGTATCGGCACAGCAACACGGTACAACTTTTCCAGCGCTCTCACTGACTCAATGCAAGCACTATTACTTCACGTCGGTGTTCTGTGAGATAGTGTGTGGTAGTATCCCTGGCGAGCCGACTCATTCATGCTGAAACCAGTAATAGCTTCAGCGTGGCTCTACAAACTACCAAGTCTTTCAAACAAGGGTCTATTTCAATCCATGCACCACTTATTCATTGTGTGTGTTAAATTGATATTTTCTCTCTTGTTAACATAAAACGAAATGTACGTTTTTGATGTTTTTTTTTTACTGTTTAGTAGCTAATGTTTTATTGCACAACTCTTAAAAGAAACAAAAATAAGTCTTAAAAGAACCAAAAATTGTCACTGGCAGTCTCCCGCCAAATATGTTTAAATCGTCTGTTTGGTACGACTGATAAAATAGTTTTAGGTTTTACAACAAGATCCCAAAGAATATTACAGATTTGCCGGACTGTAAGTTTAAGCGAAATGTCAAGCGGGTGTTGGTGTCAAAAGGTAATTATAGGGTGGATTAATATGTGAATAATGGTGATGTCTAGAATAGACACCTGTCTCTGTGTATCCATTTAAAACGATTTAAACATTAATGATTTTTTTAAATACATACTAAGTTTTTTTTTAATCTTTATTTAATTTAGGGACTTAGGTCCACAAAGAACATGTCAGTCCCATCGTACCCTAATCTTATCATATTCACAAAAGAGAATAAAACAACAAACTTCCATAAAATCTTGCCTTTTTTATATTATAGGGGGCAACCGAACAGGCGGGTCACCTGATGGTAAGTGATCACCGCCGTCCATAGAGTAACACTGGGGGAGTCGCGTTGCCAGCCTATGTTTAGTTTGGAGGGAGAGGGGTTGGGAAAGTCGGCTACCTCACTTGCAAGTGCACACAAGATTCTATGGAAGCTGCCCTGATCTAAATTATTAAGTTTTTAATTATCAATGACAGCTTTTCTTTATGCTTTATTGCAGTCCTATTCCATCAACAAGTGTTGTAAGTCTTCTATCGTTCCAAACGTTACACAATTGGGTGATACAGTTTTTCTTATGAGAAATGCAAACTTTTTGAAAGGCATTTGTCCGGAACGTCCTCTGTTAGCTATTGCTAATTCATTATCTAAGATAAACCCGATCGAGATTCTTGTTGACTAGATTGTTTTCCCAATCGGTTGTAGTTTTGACGTTCAAAAGCGCTTTCTTAGGACTTACATAGAATAAAATATTTTTGATTTTAAACATCATTAATGTAAACAAGGAGGTTTTAACGATCTCTCAATAATATTACGCATTGCTAATAACACTCATTAATTCGTTGCACACTTTCCAACGGAGAAATTGTTATCATATTTTTATCATAAAAGCAAACTCTAAAATAATCTATCTAAACAGGGTATGTAATTGCCATTACTTAAACTATCTCGCATACGACCCGTTGTAAACGATTGTTTGGCCTTATTTAGATGTGTTTTGCTACTCACACTTAGTCTTGATACCGTAACAAGGCCAATGGAAAATAAATGCAAACTATATCTATACTATATATACAATCTATACTATATATACAATCTATACTAATATTATAAAGAGGTAAAGTTTGTGAGGTTGTAGGGGGTAATATCAGGATCTACTAAACCGATTTTTTACCAATAGAAAGCCACGTTATTTGTGAGTGTCATATATTAACCCGAAAAATAAAAAGACTTTTTTGTGGTAGACGTGGTAGTCTGATTTACGAAGTAGGTCGGATAAAAAACGGTAGACATATGATTGAGTTCTATAGAAAAGTTATAGAACTTGAAAATGCCTACAAAAAGTCAGCATATTTCTAACTTTTATATTTAAATCACAAAAAGTAATTTTTTTTATATTAAAAAATAATTTAAAATATACCGTTAAGTGATGTTTATTGGTCATATTATCAAAAGTAAAAATGTTTACTTTTGTAGTGGGCACGGCTCAGCTAGTTTCTTAATAAAGGAAAACAGTATGAATTGATATTTTTGCGACTATTGTTTAAAAATAACCTTTTAAGTTGTTATTTCTATTTCTTTTACTATTACAGTATAAATACGATAATCTGTCAGTGCAAATCCCTAATGAAAACATGTAAAATGGCTTTTTTAACCAGTAGTTGATATAGTACGAACATATTATGAGAATAGATGAAATTCATGTAAAAAAAAAGTTTTGAGTAGTGGATGGAAGTAGGAGTAGAGAGAAACCGAAAAAGATGTGGAAGTAGACCGTGTTTATAATTTTTAAAGTCTTAGTACAAACTTTACCTTAGGATTTCTTTGTTGTTTATTAGTATTTATTTTGATATTATTATTTCATATGTTAAATGTGATTATGAAGTGTCATATCCTAGAATACTGCGAGCGTTTAAACTTTCACCTGGTATATACTGATGGATACTTGCGTGGTTAAGGAAATTAATTTTAATACATCGAACCTCGTTTAACTAAGCACTACTTAACCAGAATTAATTAATTTGGCTAGCGATATAGGGAATCGAACCAGCGACTTCATTATATCAGTCAGACATCCAGAATGTTTTAAAATCGAAGTTTCCCATAAGATAAATATTAATAATAAAAAATTACCTTTTCAAGAATATCAAGTAGAACAACTATGGGATCTTCGAAATACTTCTTTCAAACATATAAGTAAGACAAAAGCAAAATGAATAAAGTAAAATATCACACACGTTGCTTACTTGTAAATAAATCATATTTAAAGATTTAAATGTTTCATACATTTACAAGGTAACTAACATACGTGTTTTCGTGTAGATCCTAACACTTGTTTAGTTATTCATAATGGATTAGGTTAATTTTGTAAACATACTTATCAGTACGTATGATGCCATAGATAAAATAAAATAATCTATAAATCTATCTATAAAATATACACTTTTTTTACAGCTAGAAGTTTTTTGAAGTGAAAATTTCTTTAGTCGCATTGAGAGATTTTTAGTATGGGAAAATCTCTTAGGTTTGTATCACCGATGACCTCAACATGCCCGTCGCACCTCACCTGATCTTAAATAACGATGTGGTCCAATATTTCTGAAGTTACTTCTTGTGAAATAACAGACTTCTGCAATTTCACTGGTATGTAGACAAATTACTTCCTAATTTTTAGGTACAAACCATGTACAACATTAACTTATTTAAAATGAAGTCATAATTTCTTAATTATGACATTTTTTTTTATTCGAAGATAAAAGATAATAAATCTGTAAAAGGAAAACTTTCCTATAACTATAGAACACGGCTTGTGTACTTTATACATTAAAACAATATTGGTATTGCGCCATAAAACATTTTCTTATGTAAACATATTAATTTAAGAAAACAACTACTAATTACTTTGAAGCATTGGAAAATAACTTTGTTAAATAATTATAGTAATATTTAAGTGTAGGTACGAAACATTAATTTTGCAATATATGGTAAAATTAAATTATATATAGCGGGTTTTACATTTTTACGATATAAAAAAAAACAAACAAATTTTTACCTTCATCATCGTCCTTTGCTCCAACGCCGAGCACGAAGGCACTTCTCATGAGATGCCCCATTGTTCTAGAAATTACTATGCTGAATTTGTGCTATTTTTTGTGTACCTCGCTAACAGTTTAATACTTGGCTACATCTATCTATTAAATTACAATTTATAACTATAGCTCTAACTACGCAAAGAACAAATTTAACAAAAAGAATAAAACATATATAACTTATTAAGTTTACCGCCCTAGTCGGTTGACACAATGTACGGCTACATCTCGACAACAAATAGAAAATCAATACACGACTTCGTAATTGAAGAAAGCCCAATGAATGTATATTGTATCGTTACCGCTCTTCAAGTAATATATACTGAGCGCTAACCGAAATTATAGGTCGACTTTGGAATAAGCACAGGAGAGACTGTAGAGTCGACTTTGTTTCATACACAGAGAAAAGCAAATGGTTTCGCAAATTTGTTAATACAAACTAAATCGGTAATACTTATTATTAAATTATTTTCCAATATTGTATTAGTATAACACAGGTAGCCGTAAAATAATAATATGTTCACGTGATTTACTAACTATACCCACGGTTCCTCATTTGTATATAATTTTTTTGCTGCAATAAATATTTGAGTAATAGCAAAATAAATACTGTGTATATATACGGTCGTATATAAACGGTAATGTTTTGCATTGTCACCTAGTATTGAGTACAGTGGACAGCATAAAAATCATTTCTATAAGAAACCATTTAGGCTTACCAACATTAAAGTTATTGAAAATCAATATTCGTTTTTATATATTATTATATTAGCAACAGAGCCCAGGACTTAGTACTTTTTTGACTTATAAGTTTTGTAAACTTTGTGTACAACGTTTGATGTAATATAATTGATATGAATAAAAACATTGGTTGCTTTAGTAACACAAGACAGAACCGCGTCGAGATGGCTGCAAAAGCAATTCATACTATAGTCCACGCACACAATACGAAGCACCTGAAAATTAAGTAATGAAGAGCAGACGTTTGAATTTTGAAACTAACTCAAGTCACTTGAAAAACGATATGAAAATTGGTTTATTAGGTTTGGAAGTTAGTGTTATCAAATAGACATACAGGCATATAGGTAGACAGGATTTTTAAAAGCAAGCTTATTGTATAAAGTTACACTCCCTACATCAGCTACAAACAGTCTTTGGTAAATATGTTTAATGTACACGTACGACGGTTATACATTTATAGTACAGTAAAAACATTAATATATTATAGGTGAGAATCACAATGAATAATATTGGTTAATTATCAATTACAAATGTGAATGAACTATTTGTTGATATGATCTTAAACGCAAAAATCTTAAGTATAACATATATCGATCGATATACGATCGATATACAAAAAAGCAAAAATCGAAAGTAATCGTTTTGTTTTGGAATAGGAAATAAATTTAATAAATTAAAAGAAAAATGAAAGTCGTTTATGTCATCTTATTATATTAAATAGAGATATATGTTCTTCTAGACTTAATTCATATCCGATACTGCTTTTTTTGTACGTAAATGTGCTACTCCACAGCAGTTGTAATCAGCAGCGTTTTGTTGACACAGCCAAGGGAACAATAGCTATCTGCTTCTGCGTGTGCGCAGCCGAGACTCACGTGCAAACATTATAAAATATAGTTTCGTTGAAACTCACTTCACTCTTCGATAAGTGTTAACGATAAAACCGTGTTATATAAATTATGTACGTAAACTTTTTAAACCATTACAAGTAAACGATATAGTATAAAAATATTGCTACTAAAAAATTTAAACACAAGTGACATAACGCATCAGCGGCCAGCTAGAAAACTAGATTTAAAAATACATATCAAGCACCTAAATGTAATCTTTCGCTATGTACCCTCGCGATTTCTATTGTTTAGAATATTTGTAGTAGCTATATGCTGTTACTTATTTTAAATACCAGTATAACAATAAACTGCGTGTTTAAATTTAAATGTTAAATATTTGTTTGAGGATTTTTAGAAGATACCAGACGCGATAAAAAGTTTCTAGTACTTATACTAAGACAAAGGGACTGGTGGGGGGAAATTTATTTGTATCTATATTTATAAAAAAACTCAGTGGGTTTGTTTTTTAACCAGGCTAATCTGCAAAATAGCTGAACAGCGATTTTAACGACACTTTTGCTCGCTTTTTTTTTTTTGCAAGGTCTTAACAGCTTCATCAGACGAACGAGCGCTTAAGGCATTCAGCCGATTTTATTTGACAACTAGCTCAAGGGTGCACGGCACACCTCGGCTTGGGCTGTGGCCTGATACATGCCATTCGCGACCTATCTTTTTTTTTTTTTTTAACGTGGGGAAATCCCTTATGGATACGCCACCCCCCCGGGGGAGAGGGTGGGTTACGTCCGACTCGCACAGACTAAAACCCCACGGTGTACCGACAGACCGTTTTGTGGGGGCGGCAAGGGATCGAACAAGCTAATCAACCTTGTAGAGCCGCCCCCACGGTCCGCCCGGCGGAAGGTGACCGCCGGGCTCCTACCTATAGAGGGACAGACCGGGTACACACCGGCTGCCCCCCCTCGTCCGCCGGACCTGTGCAATGAGGAGATGGGCCCCCCGGCCCATCCCCTCAGGTCCGGCTACGGTGGCAGAAGGAGTTGGGCGAAGCGCCTTCTCCTCCTGCCTGTCCTCCTTCTGCGAGACGACCTCCTCGCAGAAGGAGGCCATCGCTCGCCAAGCCTGTTCGCTGCCGAGCATGGCCGAAACCACGCTCGGCAGCGATAAGTCCGTTCCCACGGCCGCCGCCAGAATGCGGCGCTGCTCCCCCCACGCAGCACACTCAGACAGCGTGTGCTGCGCGGTATCTTCGTCAGCGCCGCACTCGTGGCAGGCGGCCGTCGGCTCCCTGCGTGCGATCCGGTGCAGGTACCACCCGAAACAACCGTGTCCGGTGAGTACCTGCACCAGTCGGAACGTCAGGGAGCCCCACTCCCTGGCAGTCCACTCCCGCAGGACCGGGCGGACGGCGTCCACTGTGAACCGCCCGAATCGCTCGTCCGCCAGGTCCTGCTGCCACCTTTCGACGGCGTCCCCCCTGAGACGCCGTCTCTCCGCCTCTACCTCCCTGGGAGCCGGAGGCTCCCCCCTTCGTTTCCTCGCCGCCGTGAACTCGTACACGGCGGCGAGAACTCCTGCCTCCAGCTCCCAGGGCAGGGAGCCGGCGAGCGTGAAGGCCGCCGCCGAGGACACCGTCCGGTACGCCCGGATTGCCCTCAGTGCCACCGTGCGCTGCGCATTGCGGAGCGCACGCACGTTGGCGGCACCGAGGGCATCAGCCCAGACTGGTGCCCCGTAGGCGGCCATCGCCCGCACGACTCCCATGTAGAGTCGGCGGCACCCGGCGCCCGGCCCCCCCACGTTGGGGAGTAACCGGCCGAGTGCCGCCGCCGCCCCAGAAATTCGCGGTCCGAGCCCCGCAAAGTGGGGCTCGAACCGCCAGCGCCCGTCCAGGGTGAGGCCCAGATATTTCATCTGGGTCCCCACCCTGATCCGGGCTCCCTCCACCACAATGTGAGCCCCAGGAGGTGGCCCCCGCCGAGGCCCATGAAAGAGTAGGGCCTCGGTCTTCTCGAGGGCCACCCTGAGGCCCAACCTCCTTATGCGCCCGACCACGAGGGTTGTGGCCATCGTGGCCAGGCGCTCCACTTCCTTCCATTCCACCCCCCGGGCTACGACTAGGGTGTCGTCCGCGTAACAGATGAGGCGTGCTCCATATGGGAGCACGCCGCGGAGCACCCAGTCGTAGCCCATGTTCCACAGGAGCGGCCCCAAGGCCGACCCCTGTGGAACCCCTCGCCTTGTGGCCCGCCGCACCATACGCCCGTCGCCGTCTACGTAGGCGACCTCCCTATCTTCGAGGTACGCCTCCAGCACCCGCCGCAGGTAGGGGGGCACTCCGAAATATCGGAGCGCCTCCCGTATGACCCCATGCGGCAGGGTGTTGAAGGCGTTGGCGATGTCAAGGGACACCGCCAAAACCCTCTCCCCCTGGGAGGTCGCCTCTGCCGACAGCGACTTCAGGAGGCACAGGGCGTCCACCGTGGAACGCCCTGCCCGGAAGCCATACTGCGCGTCCGCCAGATTAGGCCCTACGCCCTCTAGGTGCTGGACGACCCGGGAGGAGATAATCCTCTCCAGCACCTTCCCGGCGTCGTCCAGCAGGACGAGGGGCCGATACGCGGACGCGCAGTCCGGAGGGCGGCCTGCCTTTTCCATAAGGCAGAGCCGCCCAAGCTTCCAGGGCTTCGGGAACTGCCCGACCGAAAGACACCGGTCGAACAGCTCCCGAAGCCACCCCCCTAATTGGCCCAAGGCGAGGCCGAGCACCCGACCCGGGACCCCATCAGGGCCGGGCGCTCTACGCCGGTTGAGGAGGCGCTCGACCGCCCTCCCCATCTCCTCCTCCGTTATCGGAGGGGGCGGCCCGTCGAGCACCTCCTCGACTGCCTCCCGAGGCGGAGGCATGGGAGGAGCCGGTAGCATCGGAGGGTCGGGGAATAATTCTCCCACGACCCTCGCAACCACCTCCGGCCGGAGGGTCTCCGTCGCCGGGGGCGCCCAGGATCGCAGCTTCTTGCGCACGATCCTGTACGGGCGCCCCCAAGGATCCCCCTCCAGCGTCTGGAGCAGCTCCTCCCATGCTGCTTCTTTCGCCCGGCTGATGGCAGCCTGCAGGGTCTTCCTGCACTCCCTGTAGCTGCCATACAGCCGGGCCTCCGCCTCCGGGTCCCGGTGCCGGCGTCGGCGGCTGCGCCCGAACAGCCGCCGGGCCGCGGAGCAGGCCGCCCGGAGATCGGCGATCTCCGGCGACCACCAGTACACCGCCCGTTTGTCTGGGCGGTGTACGCTCCGCGGCATCGACGCGTCGCAGACCTCCGTGAGGGCTCCACGGAGGCGGGCTGCGGACGCGTCGACGTCAGCCCCTGTGGGAGGGGGCATGGCCCACGCCTGGACGATGGCCGCCTCTTCCGCTAATTCTCGGTTGAGGCGGCTCATCGCCCAACAGGGGAACTTCGCGCCCCTCCGGGGGCGGGTGCCAATTCCGGCTTGGGAGGAGGAGACCTCGAACCTGATATATCGGTGGTCCGATAAGGTCTCCTCCTCCTCAAGCACCCTCCACCCCCGGACACGGCGTGCGACGGACGGGGTGGCGAACGAGACGTCCACCACCGACGTCCCGTTCCATCGCACGCACGTGGGGACGCTCCCCTGGTTGAGGAGGGACAGCCCTAACTCGGCTGCCCACTCCTCGACGGCCATGCCCCGCAGGTCCGTGACTGCCGCTCCCCAGGTCCTCGACTTAGCATTCAAGTCCCCCATGAGGACCACGGGGAGCGGCGACAGCCGTCTGACAGCTCCCTGCAGGGAGCCGAGATACGCCTCGAACTCCCTCAGGGGCTTGTTAGGGGAGAAGTACGCCCCCACAATGGCGTACTCTCCCCAGACGGCCGTCACGAACCCGGCCCCGCTTTCCCTCGCCGCCAGGGACGAACCCCGACCCGCCACGATCGCCACGGAACCGTTCCGATCCCCAGCCCATTGCGGCTGGGAGGGTACGAAGTAAGGCTCCGTGGCGACCGCGAGCCCGATACACCACTCCGCCACTGACTGCACGAGTAAGTCCTGTGCAGCGGCGCAGTGGTTGAGGTTCGCCTGGAGGAAATTGCATATGGACCTATCCATTATTGGTCCATATCAATTTCCTCCCGCCTGGCGGCCACCACCTTGGGAACTACTCCCACCACCGGGAGGTCCCTACCCTTGGTGGTGGGGGGCCTGCAATTTCGGCCCCCCATCACGTGCCCTGAGGGCCTCCCGGCGTCGGCACACACGGCGCAGCGGGCCACCTCCGCTTTACACTCGGCCGTTTTGTGGCCCGCCGTGCCGCAGCGGTAACACCCGTCCCCTCTGCTGGACGAGGAGGGGCACATGGGGCGGGTGTGCCCCAAGCCCATGCACTTATAACACCGCATGGGCTTCTCGTCCAGCAGCCGGACGCGCACCACGCTCCACCCGATCAGGAGCTTGCCCACCTGGACAAGCTCCCGAGCTGCCGTCGCGGGGAGTGTCACGTGGACCGCTCCGAGGCCCCCCCAATTCCTTTTAATTTCGCCGACCTTAAGGTCGGCCACCTTGCATCCGGCCTTCGCCGCCACGACTGTCCCGATCTCGAGGGAGGACACCGAATCGTCCAACCCGACGATCCGGATGTCTGCCCTCTTTGTCGGGACGACGACCGTGGCGATGTCGGCCAGCGCCTTTTCGAGCTTCCGGGCCAGTTCGGCGGCCTTCTCCTTACTCTGGCCCGGGAGCTCGATTTTCCTAGCTCCCGTGGCCGTCTGCCGGACCCGAATATCCTCAACACCCATGTCCGGCAGGGCCACGGCTTCGCGCGCCTTCACCAGGACCTCCCTGTATCCTATCCCCCTGTTGGCTGCGGCATCCTGCAGCGTCACAATCACCGCAGCCGATTGGGGGACGGACGGCAGCTTCGGCCCTGGTGGCTTCGCCTGCGACTTTGGGGGCGCCTTAGGGGGCGCAGCGGCGGCCGCAGAGGCCTTGGGCTTCGAAGCAGGGGCCGCCTTATTCTTCCTGCCCACTACTTTGGTCCACTCCGTCCCAATTGTGGTAGCAGGGGCAGGAAGATCAGCCCAGCTCATGCCCAGTGGTTGGGCGATCGGGGCCTGGGCCACCGGTGCCGGCCTCGTGGGTGGAGCTCCTCCCTTCTTTTTGTCCGCCGCCAGAGGGGGGCGAACTGGAGCCTCTGGAGGGAGGCGACTCGCCAGACTCTCCAGACGTGCGTTCAGCATGTTGCTGAACGACGTCTGGAGGGAGCGCTCGAGGCGAGATACAGCCCCGGCGAGGGACTCTTCCCACTGGTGTGTGGGAGGCTCCGTCGACGCCATGGCGGGAGCAGGAGGCGGGGGCATCTGCCTTTTGGCGTTGGCCTCCTGCTTCCAGGCCAGAACCTCTGCCTTGAGGTCTTCAACCTGGCGGCGGAGGTTCTTGGTGTCCCTCTGGAGCTTTCTGACCTCCAGCGACTCCGTGCGGTCGGCGAGCGCCTCCACCACCTCCTTAAGGGTCCTAGCTGCCCCCTTCAGCACCTTTATGCAGGGCCCCGACAGATTCCCTGACTTCTTGACGGTCTCCAGTATAGACGTCACCTTGACCCCCGCCAGCGTCTTCAACGTGAAGACGTCGAGCTCCTCCACGTAGAACGGATCTGCCTCTGCCTCCGAGCTCGCCGCTGATCCCGCCTTGGAGCCGGCCTTAGAGCCGGCCTTGGAGCCGGCCTTGGAGCCGGCCTTGGAGCCGGCCTTGGAGCCGGTCTTGGAGCCGGCCTTGGATCCAACAGCCGAGGCAACGACTGAGCCGGTGTCGGAACCCGCCTCCGACTCCGCCGCACTCAGACTGTCAGCCAGGGCCCGGTCAAACGACCCGTCAGCCTCCCCCATAACCCCGCGACCACCCACGTTGCGGCTGACCCGCCTCGCAGTCCCCCTGCGAGAGGTACTCACCTTGGGAGCCGCCCTCACCTCCGCCTCCGTATCCGAGTCCATCGCCGCGCTTGTGCGTTTACTGTTTATTTTTTTCGCACTCCTGGCTGACTCCCTACCGTGCCCGCTTGAAACCGAAACGCGGTCCAATGACGGAGCCCTCTCCAAAACCACTACAGGTAAAACTTTGCCCCCCCCAGACGACGAGGGGCAGCCTGAGCCCGAAGGCCCAGCATCGGCCTCCCCCATGACTCCTCTTCCACTTCCACCCCCGCGTGATAGAGAACGTCCCCTGTCAGTTCCTCTCTGTTGGTACGACACTTTCGGGCCCTGCCGCTCCTCGACTTCGGTGTCCGAGTCGAATACCCTGGAAGACACGCTAACGCGTTTTTCTCCCAGCCTGGCCATTTTTTTGCCATTGCCAGTGTCCGCCCTACTCGCCTCCGCTTCTTCCGCTTTCGCCGCCGCACGGGTGGTAACCCCTGCCCCATCCTTACAACTAGATTTTAAAAAGTTTTCATTCATTTCTATTCCCACGAGTATGGGGGAAAAACGGTCCACCCAAACAGTGCCCCCTGTACCTGGGTAAGCCTAGCGTAACCCGTCAAGAGAGTCGGCCGGTTCTCTGTTTTATATAAAATGCATTAGAAGTACATTAAATTAATTAAAATATGCATTACTGACACTACTGCTTCAATTGTACACAACATATACACACATGTAAATAAAAATCCCATCCGCCATGCATCTCCTCACGGTGCGCCGCCGCTTGAGATTGGGGTGAATTTTTAGAGAGGTTGTCTTCCTCGCGGTCCGGGCGGTTAAGCCAAGACCCTCGGTCCCATTGGAGCCGCGAGACATGTCCACGACACTCCAGATGGGATTACGAGATCGACGGTGGGAGGTAAGGCAGAGTGCCCAACCTACCCGCCCGACGGCAGTGCAAGTGCACGCCGGACCCACCAGCGCCCATCGTCGAGAGGACGAGAGAATCATGTCCGTTAAGCAAGCCCAGTTTGTCAGGTATCAGCCGCCGGTCAAGGGACCGACGTTGCCCAGGGTGCACCACGTGGAGGTTCCTGACATCGCACCCCATTCGCGACCTATCTGAGCTAACCTAAGCTAAGCTAACTATTCATACATATATGAGTTCTTGAAACATATATGTGTACCAGGCATACATACCTCAGCAACTCTTATATATATTTCGTATTGGATAATTCTCCAAACCATTTCAGTTTGATAAGGGAGAAAATAAAACCCTTCCACTTGCATGTGCAAGCGTGCATGCGTGCACGCGTATGGAGGCGATATGTGCAATGTTGTCGCAGAGAGAGAACTTGTCATAACATTATTAAAGCTACATATAACAGTAATCACAAAATATAATAAAGGTAATTGGAAACAATTCGGATGAAACAGTAAAACCATTTCAACAAGCACATAGTCAAGTGCTCTAGTGATTTAAAAGTAGAATTATATAAAACAAAAAACTATTAAATGCCATGCTAGGTTACCTCATTGATGATGTTACAAATAACTTTGTTTATAATCTATAATCTTAGTATTTCCGATACACCTATTGCAGAAATCTTTACACAAATAACTGTAAAGGAGTAATTATTATTGTGATATGACCATGATACTACATAATAAGACAATAAATTAATTTTCTCTCTATGCTGTCACCTACTTCCTTTTGACCGAATCCAACGTCGAGCGGCTCGAATCATCGGCAACCAGGTGCTCTCCTTAAGGCTAGACACTCTGGCGCTTCGTAGGGACGTTGCGTCGCTTTGCGTCCTCTATAAGATCTACCACGGAGAATGCTCTGAAGAACTATTTGGATTGATACCTGCTGCTGAGTTCCGTTACAGAACGACTCGTCAGGGACTGAAATTCCATCAATGTCATCTCGATGGTTGGAAGTCGTACACTGTGCGCTTCTCACGTGCGTTTTTTCCCCGTACGACAGTTCTCTGGAATGAACTCCCAGCGTTAGCGTTTCCAGAACAATACAATCTGCCTTTTTTCAAAAAACGAGCCTATTCCTTTCTCAAAGGCCGGCAACGCATCTGTGATTCTTCTCGTGTCGCATGTGTTCATGGACGGTGGTGATCACTTACCATCAGGTGACCCGCATGTTCATTTGCTGCCAATAGTATAAAATATTATACACTAACTATAAGATAGGGGACCGGAATGAAACCGCCATAAAGGCAATAACGTCTTTTTTTTTTAAATCCGTCATAAAATAGTCAAGGAAATTATTAAAATAAATATATATTAAAAAATAACAACAATAATAGAAAAAAAATCAACACCTATAGATGCTCACAGATACGATTTTTAACTTACACATTAAATAAAACGATAGCAAAAAAATGGTGCGGAGTCTGCAGATAAGAAGAATAAAAAACCAATTACTGATAATATAAACGAAAATGATTTTTATTGATTTCTAATGTATTTTATATACGTATATATAAAATTTTCATACCTTATAAATTATATCCAGGTAAGGCTTTGCAAATGCGCTTAACAGAAACTAAATTGTGCGTGAAATGATGACGACCGTTAGAAGGCAGCGCGGCGGCACATTTTTGATACAATTTGGGTTAATTTTCGGAACCGTGACGCCGGAAACTTTTCCTGATCGTTCCATTTATATTACGACGCGTGTGTCAACCTATATCAACCTTAACGAAGCTCGGGTATTTATATATACTTGTTGGATAATCTTTATGATATAATAATATCGTCATTATAACCACAATTTAAAAAAGTAAGGTTATATACTTAGGACATAAGCTATATCGTAAATTTCTTTGGTTTATTTCTCCGTATTAATGTAATTAAACAATAACACAACTAACAGAAATATAAATACTATACAAAATAACAATCTATAATAACTTTAATATAATATACAGACTTCATTAGTTATACATTTTTTTCAATAATTTTGGTTAGCTTAAGTTTGTAATTATATAATTTAGATTTCTATTTTTAATACTTATTATTGACAAGTTACGCCTTTAAGGCTATATTTCACTGAGTTATTACCATAACTAAATGTTGTGTACTACCCGTAGATATCTAATAATTACATAATATAAAAAACAAGGTGTGTCGTACAGACACATGATAGAAGTTACAACTTTTGTATTACCGGGAAACATTTTTAATTTTAACAAATACAACAAAGAGCCTATGTCACGCGCTGTTCCCAGGTGGTCACTCATCCAGGTACTGACCGCGCCCGACGTTGCTTATCTTCTGTAACCGGACGAGAACTGGTGTTTTCAACATTCTAGCCGATACAGTGTTTACCCCCACCACTTTTCATCACATAAGAAGTTCACATGAAAGATACACAGGGTTATTGGTAATTCAACGTGAATACGTTAGGAGGTGATAGTGTTGACTATTTGTGATAATTTCAACCCCTATATGCATAATGCAAAACTTAACCATTTTTAAAAATGGAACTAAAAAAAATTATTTAAAAAAAAGTATCAATGCAAATCTCTTCTTCTGATTTATAAAAACGATTAAGCACTTGTTATTTAACAACAATTATCGGTCGAAATTTGCGAGATGCAAAAAGCGATATTATATCAATATATTTTTGAATATTTTTTTTCACTAAAATGTCCTAGAAACAAAAAAAAAACGTTATGAAACTTGGTTTGCAGATTATTTTAAAAACACCGTTTTCTTAGACCTATAACAATGCCTAACAATTAAGAACTTATTTCAAAGAAACTGAAAAAAGAATTATCATAGAGGAAGCAGGCGGAAAATCGTATTCTAAGAAAACTTCAGGTCATTCTTTAAAATTTCCATAAAATTAATTAAAAATAGTTTTAGTAATTTTAAATATGAAAATGCCGATTCACACAGGTACGTAGATCCAAAGTCAGAATAAATATATTCACTACATTTGGTAATATTCGGGTACTTTTCGCGATTAACGTATTTCCAAAAAAAACCTACAAATTTTCTGGCTTGTAAGATTAAATCAGATTGTAGAATTATAATTTCATTTTCCAAAACGTTTTGCTCCATCTATACATATAATAAAAATGAAGTATGTGTATGTAATATCAAAATAACATTTTTCACTGATTGGGTATGAAAGTATACACGCTTCTGATACCAAAAATGCAATTTTTAAAATTTTTGTCGGTCTGTCTGTCTGTTTCCCCCACAGCAGAATACCATAAGACATTAGGCTATGGAAGTAAGTCAAGTAGACTAACCTAGAAGTGGCAATATCTGTAAGCTGGCCAATTTTACGTATTGCGTATGCAGCCGAACTTAATCTGTTAGCTAATTTTTTAATATGAGGGCCATAATTATAAAAAGTAATTCGAGAAATTTTAGCTTATACTAACGGTTAACCGTGGTTTCACCCACAATGCTATAACCAAAACGGTTACATCGATTCTCACGGGACTTGCACTGGTAGATAACGAACCTAATAAAAAGTAATTGTGGTTATTCTATTTTAGACTGTTACCCTTAACTTTGTCTACATGAAATTTAGCAAGATTTCAACTCATTCTTTATTTTTAATAAGAGAAATAATTATCGGTTTGTTGTTTACAATTCGACATCATAATTATTAATAACATTAATGATATAGAGGTCTTCCTAATAAGATCTTAGATTATAAATGTAACGTAATGAATTCCATAATACAATTTGTTGCGGAACAGACAAGCGTTTATTTTTAGTATAGTCACAAAATCTTAATTATAATAATGGCAATGTATATTAAATGTAATGTAAATATAAATCTTTATAATAATATTGTAAGTTATTGTTTATTATTAAAACATTTTGTAATTTAGCCTAATTAAAGTTCTTGCTCGAAGTGACTTCCCCTATTACTCAAAATTGATGTTTTGGGACTTTATTGTAAAACCTAACACTATTACCTAAGAAACTATTACTGGATTTGCTAAGTCTGAATCTTGGGACGACCAGTTTGTCACAGTTTCTAGTGTTTAGATCATGCCGGTCTTTTACAAAATGCAGATTTTCAAAGTTTTTACGGACATACATTAAATTATCAAGAATGTATTGGGAGGGTAGAGTTAAGATACCGAATTCCTGGAACTTCGTTTTTAATGATTCGCGAGGTCCCATATTATATATTGCTCGAACTGCCCGTTTTTGTAATAAAAATATTGTTTCTACCTCAGCAGCCGTCCCCCACAGCAGAATACCATAAGACATTAGGCTATGGAAGTAAGTCAAGTAGACTAACCTAGAAGTGGCAATATCTGTAAGCTGGCCAATTTTACGTATTGCGTATGCAGCCGAACTTAATCTGTTAGCTAATTTTTTAATATGAGGGCCATAATTATAAAAAGTAATTCGAGAAATTTTAGCTTATACTAACGGTTAACCGTGGTTTCACCCACAATGCTATAACCAAAACGGTTACATCGATTCTCACGGGACTTTCAATGGTAGATAACGAACCTAATAAAAAGTAATTGTGGTTATTCTATTTTAGACTGTTACCCTTAACTTTGTCTACATGAAATTTAGCAAGATTTCAACTCATTCTTTATTTTTAATAAGAGAAATAATTATCGGTTTGTTGTTTACAATTCGACATCATAATTATTAATAACATTAATGATATAGAGGTCTTCCTAATAAGATCTTAGATTATAAATGTAACGTAATGAATTCCATAATACAATTTGTTGCGGAACAGACAAGCGTTTATTTTTAGTATAGTCACAAAATCTTAATTATAATAATGGCAATGTATATTAAATGTAATGTAAATATAAATCTTTATAATAATATTGTAAGTTATTGTTTATTATTAAAACATTTTGTAATTTAGCCTAATTAAAGTTCTTGCTCGAAGTGACTTCCCCTATTACTCAAAATTGCACTCTTTTTCTGAGTTGTGACTTAACTATCGAAGTGATTAAATTATAAATTAGTGGGAAAAATCTCAAAAAAATATTGAAATACATATATCGTTGAATAAAATATCGTTTTTCGTCTCGCAATTTTTAAAAGTTTCACTGATAATTGTTATTTTAATATTAAAAAGTAACCAGAGTTTAATCGTTTTTATAAGTAAAGAGAAGAAATTAGATTTAAATTGATACTTTTATTAATACATTTTTGATGTTGCATACTTGACTTATTTTGGAAAAAGCTAAAAAACATGATAACTCAAAAATGGTTCACATTTGCATAATGCATTTGGGGGTTGAAATTATCATAAATAGTCACTCCTATCACCTACTAACGAGAATACGTCGAATTACCAATAACACTATAAATAGAGAGTCAATTTTTAAAATAGTTCGTAAATTTGAAATTCTATTGTAAATAAATACTATCTATAATCATTTGTAATACCGCCTGTGAAAATGTCATACGATAATACGGTATAACAACAATAATATAGGTACACCTACATAAATACCTCCTAAATAAATTTGTCCAATTATATAAGTTGTGTTAACGTTTGTTGGGGCTCCGTAACTACGGCTACAAATAACCTCGTCAAACCACCGTATCTTGAAATTAACCTCATGTAAATTAATGTTACATTTGAAGGTCATTTTGTAATTTCAAGTAAGAAAACAAAAGAAAATATGTTTGGAACAGATAACTTATTTATATACATATACTATATACTAGCCGACCCGTGCCCACTTCGTTGGGCGGTAATAGGCATTATCAAGCAACAACTTTTTTCTAGAACTCAATCATATATCTCTCATCATTAAGGCAGCGTTCGTAAGAAACGTTTTACCATTTTTTCTCTGACTCCCCAGATATTACCTCCTACAACCTCACAAACTTTACCTCTTTATGATATTAGTATAGATAATATAATTAGTTAATACCTTCTACCTGCGACTTCGTACGCGTAGAATGGTTATTTTGCGCTAAAACGCAGCGAAAGCTCTGAAAAGGAAAAAATACCCCGATTTTGCAACATTCTTCATTGCTGCTCCGCACCTATGGGTCTTAGCGTGATGATATATAGCCTATAACCTTCCCTGATAAATGTACTATATAACACTGAAAGAATTTTTCAAATCGGACCAGTAGTTCGTGAGATTACCCATTACAACGTCACAAAGTCACAAACTTTACCTCTTTATAATATTAGTATAGATATATTAGTATAGATATATTAGTATAGATATATACCTCATCATTAAAATTAATTCGCAAGGAATATGTAGTTTCTTAGTTAATTTTCGGTAAACCCTATACAAATTAATATTATAAAATCCAATGTGAGTTTGTTTGTTTATTTCTTCGTTACTCTTTCACGCGTTAACTACTCAACCGATCATAATTTAATTTTGCACAAGGGTACAGAAAAGGCATAGAGGGTACCTATCGTCCAAAAAAAGTGCGCTGTTCGTGAGAGACTACAAATCCACATTTACGCGTGCGAAATCGCGTGTAAAAGCGAATTTATTTATATATTATTATTTACAAGTATCATAATTACTCTAAGAAATAAGAAATTAAAATATAAGTAAGATACAACGTAAAGCCCGTTTAATTTCTTACTCGATGTTCTATTTAGAGAGAATGTTATTAGAACTGGTAATCGCATTAACATATTTTGTAATTAATATCTCAGTACGTAAATTGAGTAATATTAATTTTACATTGATTTCAGAAAACTGTAGAAGCCGAACTATCAGAATAGGGAATACGAAGAGGAAGGAAATAAACCTTGTATTGTCATCAACTTGTTTTTATTATCGTAACGCGATCACCATTTTAATATTTGGTATACGCCATATTGACTCCAAGATAATATGTAATCTCATCTACCATAGACAAACAGCTAGTTTATTAATGCTGTGCCACACTTTTAATAGAATCTACTAACAGTAGTAACTAACTAGTAGCAAGACGGTGATGGCATCGAATAAATACAATACACTGAGCCTGAAATGTTATACGAAAATAACATTTTAAAGCGAATACAGCTTATTGAACACCTGGAACTTTCCTACCTAGCTTGTTAACACATGCTAGTTGAAAGGCGTATACGTTCTAATTGAAAATTCATTCCATACATTATTGGGGTGTTCCCAGTATGTTCTATAAAATTTTAAAGGTTACATTCTTCGACCATCATCAAATCTAGTTAATGATACGATGATAATGATGATGACGTCCATATTGAAGTTTTTTGCGTGATCTTAGAGTGCCATGTAGTGATCTTTCTCTATAATCTTATGTTGGCTCTATATTGTGTAATGTTGGTGGTGCTTTACGTAATATAGTTTATTTATTGTGCACAAATGAAGTGGATCGGAGTGGATAATACCACGGAGCATGGATTCTGACTTGCTACAAAAACTCGCAGGATTTTTTTTTTTATGTCATAGGTGACAAATGAACAAGTGGGTCCCCTGATGTTAAGTGATCACCACCATCCATGGACACTAACAACACCGGAGGAGTCGCAAGTGCGTTGCCACCTTTTGGGGGGAAGGGTTAGGGGAGGTAGAGGGAAAGGAGAGAGGAGAGAGCAGGGGAGGTGGGCCTCCGGCGCTCTCACTGTCCGAACGAAACACAACAATGCAAGCACTGTTACTTCACGTCGGTTTTCTATGAGAGGGTGGTAGTATCCCGGACGAGCCGACCCATTCGTGCTGAAACCAGTAATAGTTTCAGCGTGGCTCTACCACCATTAAAAAAGTTATAACAAGACAGCCAACATCTTGTTAGTTCATTGAAATTATATCAAGAAACTTGTAATATCGTTACTCACTTGATAATGGCAGTAATAGTCTACTAGAAGACCGGTTACCATAAATAAAATAGAAGAAGAGAAGACGACCATGCTGGCAGTTAATAATAGCTGTAATAAAAAAACTTTATTTTTAACCGACTTCAAAAAAAGGAGGAGGTTATCAATTCGCCTGTATTTTTTTTTTATGTTTGTTACCTCATACTTAACCAAAGTCTAAGGACACGAAAGGAACTAAGCAGTGCCAAGTCAGCTCTACAACGTAATGCACATTATTATGCTAATCAGTACTGGCTACAAATATGTTAAAGCATCCAATCTTACGCAGATACCGGTAACACCCACGGCCTATATGCAAGTATAAGGCAGGTGATCGGTCCAGTTCCAAAAAAGATGACTCCACTAAAAGAAGCAAATGGAACTATAATAACTAACAATGAGCATAAGTTAGCTCGTTGGGTAGAACACTATAAGAGCCTTTATTCAACACCAGCGAATATACAGCCTGTAGCTATTGATAACATACCAGGCCTAACAATCTGGAATGATTTAGATGACAAATCCATGATAGATGAATTCCAAAGGGCTGTCAATCAATTGAAAAGTGGAAAGAGTCCCGGTGACGATGGTATACATACCGAAATTCTGAAGATCGAATGCTTAGAACCAATATTGTACTATCTGCTTGATAAATGCTGGGAAGAGGAGTGCGTTCCTCAAGATATGCGCAATGCCAACTTTATAACCTTGTACAAAGGGAAAGGCGATAGCGGCGATTGTAATAGTTACCGTGGTTTATAGCTTTTGAGTACAGTAGGTAAGTTGTTTGGACGGGTGATACTGGGCAAGCTTCAGAAATTGGCTGAGCGTATCTATCCTGAGGCCCAATGTGGTTTCCGCGCCCACCGTTCTACAGTAGATTTAATATTTACCCTTCGTCAGTTACAAGAGAAGTGCAGAGAGCAGAAAACACCTCTACTGATGGCGTTTGTCGACCTTAACAAGGCCTTTGACACAGTAAATAGAGAAGGACATTTTGCAGTATTAGCCAAGGCTGAGTGTCCTCCTAAGCTTTTGAAACTCATTACGTTATTTCATAACGACAGGAAAGGAACGATGGTCCCAGATACACCAGAGCCATTTGATATTCGTAGAGGTGTTCGTCAGGGTTGTGTGCTGGCTTTATTTGGGATCTTTTTCTCGGTTCTTCTCCAAATAGCCTTTGTAAATGACCCGCAAGGTATACACTTACATTCCAGAGTTGGCGGGAAACTCTTTAATACCACACTTTTCAAATCAAAACGCCATCGAGACGATTTTTTCGTTAACAATCTTCTGTTTGCCGATGATCAGGCATATGTAGTTAGTTCTTCAGATGAACTCTAATAATAGCTTTTCTTATGCATGCTCTTTACTTTGTATGTCAATTAACAGCAAAAAAATAGCTATAATGGTGCAAGGGTGCGCAGATAATCCTACGATCTTGTTGGACGGCAGCCCTTTGAAAATAGTTGATATTACGAACATAAAAATAGTTCAGATTACGAACATTCTTTAAAATCCGTCCAGTAGTTGTTGCGTAAAAGTCAATTCATAATTGTTGTTGATAATATGACCAATAAACATCACTTAACAATTTAAATTATTTTTTTAATATAAAAAACTATTTTCTGTGACTTAGATATAAAAGTTAAACATATGCTGTCGCTGACTTTTTTATAGGCATTAGCAAGCTCTACATCTTTTCTCTAGAACTCAATCATATATCTCTCATCGTTAAGGCAGCTTTCTTAAGAAATATTTTCGTTCGGCCATTTTTTCTCCAACTTACTTTTTTTTTAATTTTCAGGTTACTATATAACCTATGTTACTCACAAATAATGTGACCTTTTTGCCTATTGGTAAAAGAATTTTCAAAATCGGTTTAGCAGACCCAGATATTACCCCTACAACGTCACAAACTATTATACTGCATATAACGAATTCTCGGAAATGACACCTTTAAAGGGATCGTGTGTTAATTAAATAACGATGTTCTAAAGATGTATAATACCTCCTGAAAACATACATTTTAAATAGCTTCGTACGTAATATTTGTCAGATTTACACCTACAGATTTCTGTTAAAACTCGCGTCTAGTAAGGTTTCTTTTGAAGTACTACAAAATCCGTCAGTTATCGATTTAGCAATATACTTAACGCATGCTCCAAATTTGATGGCACTACCGGCCGATTACGTACCCAATTTAATAACTAATTATTCATTAGGTGTATGTTATTTAATTTTTTTATATCTTAGGAGGCAAACCAACAGAAGTGATCACCACCGTCCATAGACACCTGCAATACCAGGGGAGTCGTAAGTGCGTTATCAGCCTGTGCTTAGGGGAGGGAGGAATAAGGAAGGGGGAATAGGGGAGAGGAAAAATAAGGAGGGGAGGGGAGGTAAGCTTCCGGCGCTCTCACTGCCCGAACGAAACGCAACAATGCAAGCACTGTTACTTCACGTCGGTTTTCTGTGAGAGGGTGGTACTACCCCAGGCGAGCCGACCCATTCATGCTGAAACCAGTAATGGCACTTATAATAAATACAATTACATATATCACTACATATTATAAAACAAAGTCCTCTGCCACATCTGTCTGCCTGTCTCGATAAACTCAAAAACTACTGAACGGATCTTCATGCGGTTTTCACCATTAGATAAAGTGATTCATGAGGATGGTTTAGGTATAGGTATAATTTGTTTTTTTTTATTATCAGGGCAAGACAACGTCCGCATGGCCCGCTAGTTATATACATAATACATACATATATAATAAAAATTATAATAATACATAAAATAATTCCAAATTATTAATTTGTGAACACGTGAAGATAAAACTGTTCAGAAGCTTTTGCTCCAGTTTGTCATCCAATTTTCTGACTAGCTTCTGCTTGCGGCTTCGGTCGAAACACTGTAAGTTTGTCCTGGTAATATGTACGCAAAATTTCTTGATGATCGGTTAAGTAGGTAAAACCTGAATGAGTATCAAATAAACAAACACACATTCATATTTTTAATATGCATTAGTACGGATTACGCACCGGTAACCGTCTCGGCCTTACGCTTACGTTGAAATTAAATCAAGCCTCTTTCATCGCCTCGTCTCTTTCGCCCAGTTTTATTTCCTTCTACACCCGCAAAAGATGACCATGTCCAACAGCCCCACATAGCAATATATCCTTACAATAGACTGCATATCTATAGGTAAATATTATAAAACAATAACGCTTTTCGCGTCTGTCTGTATGTTACCTTAATTCTTTTAAATTACGCAACGGATTTTGAAACGATCATTAGTATCATTTTAACAATTTTGCCAGGTTTATATATGTAAAATACATATATTATTACACTGATAACGCAAAAGTCTATGTGATACATAAAAATAATATACTATATGTGTATATCTATCTATAAATATGTCTATTTCCTAAGAATATTATTTAACCTTTAATATGTTATTAAAAATATTTGGTTATTGTAGTGGGACTTCTTATGGCAGGGTTTGAAATTATGATCGGCAACATTTTTGGGTGACGAAAAATGGAGGGAGTAAACACTGCGCCTGGTATAGTGGGAACAGTGTCTTGCTTGCCTTCGGGTATTAGAGAAGAAGAATGAGACACGCTATTCTCGCTTTCTGTTTGAAAGTTTCTACCGTGTGTGAACTACCTACAGTTTTTTTACGGCATTATTTGGCCGTTAATTCTTAAAAAATGAAATATTTTAGTTTAGTTGTGCATTTTATGTAAATCAAAACTGCCCTTTACAGCAAGAAATTTCAAAGAATATCTTAAAATATGTCATACAGTTACGTGCACTCAAGAAAGCTCTTTTGGGTTAATTCATGGTTTTTTATAGAAATTATTACGTTCTGTGCAAAAAAAAACACCAATATGAGTTACGAATATAAGATTATTTATTGTTACATTAAATAAATTAACACATAGAGAATTACACAAATTTTAACTAATTGATTATGTAATGCCCGGCAAGCCGAATTCCGCAAATAAATATGCATTATCTTCGATGTCGAAGAACGGCTCTAACTCCCAAGAGCTCACGTACACCTCCAGCAGATTCTCATCTCGGCAATGAGCAATGTTTTCTGCAACAAATATATATTCTTTAATTTCAAATCTTAAACGAAAACTACCTTATATAAATAAGTATCTAAATGTTCTAATTGTAATAAGTAAATCCAAAACTTATAAAAGTACATAACAAAACTTATAAAATACGTAACTTGTAATTTTGAAGAAAAAAAAAACTAAAAAAACACCCCTATAAGGAATAATCTACTTGTTGGTTAATTTTCAATATAAGACTAGTATTTGCTCGCCGCTTCGCTCACATTAATATCGATTTGACGTCGGAAATAGTCCTTTTTTTCCTAATGAAAGATACCCTATGCTCTTAAATATACCTCTAACAACATCTATCCAAAATCTCATGATGATCGGTGGAGTAGTTAATGCCCGAAAACAAAACAAACAAATTAATATTGTAAATGCGAATTTGTTTATTTAAACAAATAAACAAATTCGCACTTACAATATTAATCTCAAGATTACAAAGAAATAAAATAAATCAAGTAAAATATTACTTTATTCATAATATTTCAATTATATTTATATATATTTATTATGACTTTAGTATTAAAAAAATATTCTGGTGTCTATCATATTTATACGGGTAGTATCAATTAACTTAAAGGAGATTGTGGCGAAATTTATTTGTATAGAAATCATTAGATTAAGAATTTTGTGCTGGTTGAATTAGAACTTGTCTTCATTTATTCAATAATATTGGCTATCTTCCAAAAAATGTTCCTAGCATTATACCGTTTTAATAAGTATACAACAGTTTTCGTTAGAAACTTTAAAGTTAGTGTGACCAGATCCTTTACTTTATAAACAAATACTGTAAGTAATTGTCCAAAAATATATTTCAGTTTATATGACACTCACTTCAATATATAATAATTAAATTTTATTGATTTCATTCCAAAGCTGTAAAGTGACAATTATGTCCAGGCCATTTTACACTGAAAACTTTCACAATATATAATAATAACCTGTAGTTTTTTTCATTCATGTTTTGTATGTAAATGGTGTTCCTAAAATTCTTATGCTATATATAACTTATTTCGTTGGAATGACACAGTATATACATAGAGATATTTGCTGTTGAAGAATATGGAATAGAACTAACTCAAAAAGATACATATTTCTAAAAAATATATCTTATTTTCACTATCCTGAAAGAGACGATTATTCCCCTTATGTTAATTGATACTTTCGGTTCTATATTACTGATAATAATGATCACATTTAGCTCATGAGATATACTCTAATAATATAAAAATATGTACTATTTTATTGAGAAATTTATAACATGTAACAATTAGCGTTAACACCGAGCAAAATTATACATGATTATGTAATTACGCTTGGCAATATATAGATAAGAATAAAAATACGTGGTAAATTAAGAAAAAGTTAAAAAGCAAGTTTAAATTCCACTGGAAAGGCTGTCTTATTTTATTAATATTTACAAGGAAATGCGATCTGCCAGAAATCTGAAGACAGTTGAAGACAGTTAAAACAGATGTTTATTGCTGTCGCACTCTGACTGCAATATCTAATACAGTGCAAGTGCGACAACAACAGCTGTATAAAATAGGTGAAATCATGAATTCGTATTTCCCTGTTTACTCTTTCACAGTTGAAACGACTTTTGTTCTTTTTAATCAAATCAAATCAAAAATACTTTATTCAGTTTAGGCCCTAATAAGGCACTTATGAACGTCAAAGACTACTACCGGTTCGGAAAACAACCCAGTCATCGAGAAGAACCGGCAAGAAACTCGATCGGGTACATTTTTTTTTAACATATATTTCTAATACATTATACAACAATGCTTTTAGTGGATGCACAGAGAGGAGTCAACTCCAGACATCACTATCATTCACATACTGATCCACTCTATAATATCCTTTTGAAACTAAATCCCGTTTGACATGGCGCTTAAATTTACAGTCCGGCAAATCGGTAACATGCTTTGGGACTTTATTGTAGAACCTAACACTATTACCTAAAAAACTATTACTGGTTTTGCTAAGTCTGAAACACGGGACCACCAGTTTATTACAGTTTCTAGTATTTAGATTATGCCGGTCTTTAACTAAATTCAGTTTCTCAAAGTTTTTCCGGACATACATTAAATTATCAAGAATGTATTGGGAGGGCAGAGTTAAGATACCGAATTCCTGGAATTTCGTTTTTAATGATTCGCGAGGTCCCATATTATATATTGCCCGAACTGCCCGTTTTTGTAATAAAAATATCGTGTCTACCTCAGCAGCCGTACCCCATAGCAGAATGCCATAAGACATTAAGCTGTGGAAGTAAGCGAAGTAAACTAACCTAGCAGTGGCAATATCTGTAAGCTGGCGAATCTTACGTATTGCGAATGCAGCGGAACTTAATCTGCTCGCCAGTTTTTTTAAAAATTGGATTAAGAAGGAACTTTGCTGTATGTATGTATCCCTATATCTGTATCTAAGTAACATATAACTATTTCTTTTCCACCACAGATATTGACAATATGCCATCTTGCACATTTTATCTAAAACAGTGTGGCGTTAAAATATTAATTTACGTATGTGTGCGTTATTGTGCCATTTGTTTTGTCAAAATATCATGTAGGTAACGTATCTACAGCTTTTTAGTTATAATATTATTGGGTAATTTTAGTACTTTTAGAAATCTCTTCATAATACTCTTCATTTATGATTAAAAATTTTAAACAAATGGAATATGTCAGTGATAGATATAAATTGAATGGTATAAAAATATTTACTCTAGTTCCATAATCCAGGGATAAAACAGAGGAATACGTTTGTATGGAACACACGTTACCCGCGTTTTCTCTTAACGTTGCGCGGTAGAACAGAACAATGACGTGGAACTGAATAGCGACCTAGTGGTCAATGTAAGATGTGACACCGCAATAGTGGAACTCTTAGGTTTGTCATGTTCTGATATCACCCTGTGTGTATTCAGTAACCAAGGAAGGTGGTAATGATTTGTATCAGACTGAATCGTGACGACCACGAATATGGTGTTAAACCCGCCACAGTTACACCTTCTTTTACATTGTCGCGTTTTGCAATCCAGCATAATATCGATGACAGACGACGAAGGACTCCCAATCTCTTTTTGGTCACCATTAATTTTAGATTGTAAGGTATTATCAGACGTAGTGACGTTATTATATCGTGAAACATAATGCACACGTGCTATCATTAGGCGCTGTGACGTTATTTATGCCATTATTAATAAAAAATGAAAACCATTTAAGTTTCCTTTTAAAAATGGTATTATTTAGGTAGCTGGATGGATAACCTAACCGGCATTAGATATATCTGATTTATATATGCCTTGTTGATAATTATACTTCGTTGCAATTTATTCAATTTAATAAAATGACAAACAAATATGGTTGCCAATGTTATACCCAAAACTGTAGGTTAAAATTTGAATTAATGTTTAATTTAAATTAATGATTTAAAAATTAAACAGATTAAAAAAAATTAAATCTGAAATTCTTGATATTTGTATTAAATTAATCAAAGCAAATTAAATATTACACTTTTAGATTCTATTTCAGCTTCGTTTCTTGTTTAATCACTTTGAAAAATAAAGAGTGAGCAACAGATAAGATACCAACATAGGTTTGTAACTTAATCATCGATATAATAGATTTAGTGAAGAACATACAGAAGATGAATCTATTAAGAATTATTTTATTCAAAAACAATTAAAATGCAATTTATTAATATTGTTTAAATTCGCTAGCTTTATAGTTTATAAAAATGTTTTAGCTGTTCTCCCCTAATGTAAAAGAGGTGATGATAAATGGAAAATATAAATTTAGTATCACACCAATCCTTCACCCTTCTTACCCTTTATTCTTATGTATACAACTATCAGTCATATACCTGTGATGATTTGTTTAAGTCTGTATTCCTTGAGCAAAGAGTTGTAGGTATTATTGACATTGTCTGAGATTTTATTGGCAGACCAGGTTAAAATGACTGGCTGTTCAGTTGGCTGCAACTTGGCGAGCGCCTGCAACTGCTCATTCAATATTCGGACACCTGTAATTAAATATGTAATTGAGTTCATATCCATTCAAATTATATTAGAGAGCATTCATAAAATACGTCCCACAATTTTGTTACCTTTTCAGACCCCTTGTCTCCTACGTCACGCTATCAATATCGCGTCACAAATGATAGAACCCCCCTAGCACCACATGATAGATGGCAATGAATACTACACAAATTATGATATTAAAAAAACAAACCATGAGAAAATATACCAAGTTATTAAGTTTTAATATAATATATATATTAATATATTCGTAAAAATAGTATATTTTACTAAAAATCTTTGTTTACAAATAGTAACACATAACTTTTTATCATAAAAAAAAAACAAATAAGGATGAAGAAAAATCCCAAATTGTTTGATGAGTTGCAAACCTCCCATTTCCTTAGAACTCCTCGACCACCCCCCACTCCTTGTCACATTAAATGACAACCCCACCCTCAATAAGTGCTAAAGTATTTTATAAATTACCCCTTATATACATATTAATAGAAATACAAAAATTCTCTTTGACACATAAGGAGACAATGTTTTATTTTTATAGAAAATGCACCTTTTGACTTTATTTTATATAGGATTATGTGTTGTATTGATTTGAGTTCTAATTATAATTCTTAAGAGCAGACGCAAACGGTAGCTCGCTGTAACACCTTGTTGAAATATGTATATTCCATTATGTAAACAAAGCTAGTGTTTGACTTTGGTGAAGAAATAGATCATAATGAATTTTGTGTTCGTTTAAGCACCTACATCTCTAGTATTGACTTTTTTCGCCTTTGTACCCCTGAACTACTTTTTACGGATTCCTTGTAACTTAGTGTTATTTATTACACTGCAACATTTTGCATTACCATGTCATATAATTTGAAAATCGAAAATACTATAATCCTGTTATAGCTTATATTTAAGCTGTAGTCAGAAAATATTATAACTAATGTTATTCCCAACGAATTAGCATGTTATCTGTATATACAAACCTAGATTAAAATTAATACTACACATGTATACAAATATCAATTTTCGCCTTTCACTGCGAGATTTATTATTATTATACCAGTTATGTGAAACTAAGAGTGAACAAATATATTATGTAGAACAAGAATTTCAATCATAAAAACGAATTAAAAAATTAATAAAGTAAATTTTCAAAAAAAAGTATTAACCGACTTCAATATCAATCAAAACCCCATAAGGCAACTAAAAAGCTGAAAATAAATAGTTTATCAAATTAAATAAAACATATGAATATGCGTGCTACCTAGAGATGTACTGGAAGTCGGTACCAACCAAAATTTTTGTATTACAGAGACGCGAGAATGGACTTAAACTTTGTACCTATGTAGATGATATGATTTTCAGTTTGGTTGGCACCGACTTCCAATACAACTCTAGGTAGCACACATATTCATATGTTTTATTTAATTTGATAAACTATTTATTTTCAGCTTTTTAGTGCCTTATGGGGTTTTGATTGATATTGAAGTCGGTTAATACTTTTTTTTGAAAATTTACTTTATTTTTCCATTTTTAGTGTACATAAATATATTTTACTAGCAGTGCCCACGAACTCCGTATATTAAAATATGCGCATTTTTGCGGTATGGTATCTATCGGTATGGTATGCGATATGGTTTTAATTGGTTGTACAATAAGTAACGTTTGGTGCGAACGCAACCTTATCAATAATCCGCGATAGTTTCTACCACCAACTCGGCTACCATCGCTTCACACATTATACACCTTAAGTAATGTAATTACAATGCTTGCATCATGTTGCAACACAGCAACGAACATAATAGGCTCCTAAGAATTGAAGGGTTTTTTTTATAATATTGGTGGCAAACAAACATACGGGTCACCTGATGGTAAGTGATCACGGGCGCCCATGGACAATTGCGACATGAGAGGAAACACAGATGCGTTGTCGGCCCTTAAGAAAGGAGTAGGCTCGTTTCTTGAAAGTTTTCTTACTTTGTCACGGATCCCATAATCAGAACCTAACCAAACTCTCATCGAACTACCCTTGAAGTACATCCTTTCCAATAAAAAATGAATCATCGAAATCGGTTAGCGTGATATTGAGTTATTCGTCTATTTGTCGTATACATACTTAATGCAAATTTAAAACTTATACTGTTTTATACTGGATGCCGTTGTCGGAACTGGACCAAATTGAAATGGGACCACATTGGAAGTACCAGCTTTCAAATAAAAAAAGAATAATCAAAATCGGTTCACCCAGTCCAAAGTTATGAGGTAACAAACATAAAAAAAAATACAGAGGAATTGATAACCTCCTCCTTTTTTGAAGTCGGTTAAAAAGTATCTTTTGTTGATTCTGGCTTGATCATTAATTACATTGACATAGGTATTGAAATTGATTGGATCCCAAAAGAAGAATAAAAGAAGCCTAAGATTCTCCTTATAACATCAACTATCTGCCAGTTATAGTTCAATCAAAATCGGTCCAACTGTTTTGCATATTAATAAAGCTGTAATTTTGACATTACTAAATTATTGAAATGTTATTTAGTTGTAAACTTTTAAATTGTATCTCTGAGTAGTGATAATTAATGCAAATATTTGAATATTTTCATCAATTTGTATATCCTTTTTTACATGTAACTCTTTTAACATAGATTCACATCAGTCCTATTAATCACAATACAACTTCTGTTTATATTAATATTGACTTTTACACACTGTTTCATTTGCTTTAATGTAGATGTACTTTATCCTTCAGGAATTTTTTTACAATGCCTGATGGTTTATGTCCTTTCTTGTAGCCCTGGTAATGTTCATGCAAAATTACATGATGATCCAATGAATATTTAATGTGCGAAAGGGTAACGAACAAAGGAACAAATAAATAAATGATTAATTACCTTCCACAATATTGTTAAAGCTGTTCAAAGCTTCTTGGAGGCTTTCGGTGAGAGATTTCAACTGGTTTGGATAATGATCATCATCACGATTCTGAAGGTTCAGGACTGTTATTGCCTTACATATTTTCAAACCTTTGTCTCTGATCTTTACCCAGTCAGTCAACAGGTGATGTAAGTTGGTTATATGTGAAAATACTGTTTTGGATATGCCATTCTGATCTTTGTTTGGTGTTGTTATCTCTGAAAATCAGATATTAACTATAAATATCTTTATTTTCTATAGTCACACATAATTGATAGAATAGCAATAATTTCAAGACTATTATATTATATTGATCTAGATTTTAATTTTAAAGTGTAAGCGATATGTAAATGAATGAAATGAAATACATGTATCAATTTTACAACTTAGTCAATCCTAATAATCTCATAAAATTCAGCAGCTAAACAGGATAAGGTTCTGAAATCTCGAGATCAACAAAACTCCTGAATCCTTGTCATTTTTTCTATTTAAATTTCTTCCAAGTCAAGAGAAATTAAGACTTTTAATCATAATCAAAGCTTTTTATAATTAGTTTATTATATTCATATAAATTGATACAGTTTTATTCTATAAAGTTAATAGTTACATAAAAAATTAATATATAAAGTTTTTTCTTTAGCCACTTTCAATCTTGATTCACAAATTAGGTAGTCATAGACATTCCTTTTTATACCATTATGGTTTCTTAAATTCCTCGCATACACTGTGTTTATTAAATTTTAAGATAATTTAAATTTTTATAGATAAATTATTTTTTATTTTTAATAGTAAATTTTATAGTAAATAAATACTTATCTGATGATATCTGATTGATCAAGCTGTTCTCAATCTGCCTATGAGTAAAACTTTCACACCTTGTAAGTATGAAGAATGGAGAACATTTTTAGTTTGAATTAATCTTTACAGTGAATAACCACTCAATTTAATTATCTATATTGTATTATTATAATTTATCTAGTAATTTATTGACAAGTAAATGAAAATCTTCATGATTTACTAATGGAACAGAACTGTCACTATATTCTGGAATACTGAACAAGTCCCACAAACACAGAAAATAACTAGTTACCTCTTACAATGTTTTGTAACTATCTATATACATTTTTTACATTGACAATTATGAGATGCAATCTTATGGACGGATTGAAGTGAGACAGTTGCATCTAATAAGATATTGCTCTACTATGGACATTACACTGGCTTGCTTCTCTCTTTGATGTAACTATACTTCAATTTAAATCCATCTACTCAACACAGCTCTCTCACGTTTACATAAAACATTCCCACTATATAACCCAATTTGTTGTTCACTTGCAGTAATATAAACTTGTCAATACCACTTGAAAAGAAAATAGATCTTAAAAGAAAGGTTTCAGATCCTAGAATAAACAGGAACTACCAATTGAAAAAATAACTGATGAAACCATAGTGTGTGCTGGTGTAATTTCTAGTTATCGCATAGATAATTAAAACTATGGAGTAAAAATCAAGAGAAACTTATTACTGTGTTCACGGAGTAACTCTTAGCTCCCAATTCTAAGCTTAACAAGTTTGCATATTCAGCCATGTATACATTTAATTGCAGTATTAAAAACGTAGTAAATCTACAACAACTTAGATAAATAAAAACATCACAATATATATAGTTTTGTTCACATCATTTTCAAATGTTTAGCACTAACTCTTGTTGCTAATTACAGTGTATATGATAAAGGTTTTTACTAAACTTCCCATCATGAGACTAAGATCTTTTTATACAATGTTTCTGAAGACTATATATAGATTATTACATATAACAATAACTTATGATTTTATTGTTATAGGTTTATGATTTTTGATATTACAAATGTATTTAATTCTAAATGGGAATCATTCTTTATAAATATTTATTTTTAATTAAATAAATTCCAGAAAAAAAATTACCAGCTTAATAGATTCAAGAATATTACGAGTGAGCTTTTAATTCTCATTGCTTATGATTACGAGAAGTTCGAAGTTCATAAAATGACATCATTTGAAATTTCAAATGAAATTCAGATTTCAATTGAAAAATCAAACAATCAATAAATCATATCATTCAGTTGACATACAGCGCCACTTATTTTGAGGTCCGACTACCTACTATAAATTGATAACTAAAATGTGTTGGTAAATAGAGTGAGCATAAAAAAACTAACAATCAATACGTCTACATTGAAATTCATTTCATCTCATACTTGCTGCAGTAAACCGGTAATCATAATTTTGTAGGTACAAACTATCTTTGTATCTCTAAGATAGGACAGAAATAATCGATCCGTCACTGCCCTGCGTTTTACCAATTCACACATAACAGAAATTTTCAAAGGAAAAACAAAAAGCAAACAAATATTTCATGTTATTACTCACCTTTGGAAGTAAAATTACTTGCCGAATCTACTTTAGAAGGTGTCTTCGACATGATTTATCATTGCAGCTTCAAATAACATTCAATGGAGCTTTCAAATCATAGATTCAAGTTATCTATACAGTACTACGTTTTATGCTAAGTTAGGTACCTGATTATAGAGGGTAGAGGTACCCTCCATATTACTGATAATAAGATTGTCAATAATTTAATAGTCTATTGGTTAAAGGCTTATCGATAAGAAATTTTACAGTGAAAATCGATACTATTAAAATTAAATCTACATTATTAGTCGATAGTTTTTTTAATTTGGCAGCCTATTATTACAATTTTGTTTATAATCAAATTTTAGACGTGTAAAAGTATTACAAACTAATAATAATTTAAATTTCTGAATGATATACACTGGCTACTTTTAACAGTCCATTATTAACATTGGTTGCCAAAAATAAAGAATTTAATACATATTTTATCCGAAATCTAAAACGATTTATAATCAATATTCTAAATGTTACAGTCAATTTGGGTATCTTTCACAGTATAGCTCGATGTTTTCGTCGATATTTTAGAAATCTAGAAGCCTGGACCAAAATATTTTGCGTTTTGATTACTCTCGGACTCAAATTGACATTAGTGAATGATTGTAGTGCAAATGTATGTCATATTGGTTTTTAACCAAAAAAGGGTCAACCGAAATGTATGAAATAAGAGTTTTGTAACTGACCACAATGACGCTAATGTAACATAAGAATAAGAGGTCAAATTAACGGCAGTAGACAATATGAAGTATGCCCAAGAAATAAGAATATAAGAAGAATTATATTGAATAATGTAGTTAATAACAGTAAAATGAATTAATGGTCAATTGTTAACGCAGTTTGTTTACAATTTTAATCATACATTTTATACTATATAGAATAATTAAATTTATTTATTTAAGATTTGAAATTATTCCAAAAAATCTAGACGTCTTTTTAAATATAGAAGTTATACTGAAATACGTGTATTCTATTTTATGGGCATTTTCCATACACTTATAATTACTTACCTCTACACTCTATATACGTTGTATAGCGTATTATCTTGTATTATTCTGACAATATATCTTGATAGTCTGTGCCAAACTTAGTCTATTCTGTGGCACTGTGCACAATCTACAATTGTAATTGTATATTATACTTATACAGTGTACTGAATATAGGTAATCAAAATATCGCTAAAGCAAAACAGAAATAAATAAGTGTACAGAGTTAAAATACAAGAATAGAGTATCGTTTTGTAAATTATTACCAAAGAGCCCACTATAATTTCGACGAGGGTAAAAACATTGAAATGGCTGGACCAGTGCAAGATGCTGTTGAGGAAGATGCCGCAGATCTTCAGTTTCCCAAAGGTAAACATTGTATTTATAGAAGATTAATATACAATTGTTCCATCTATAATGCAATAATTCTAATTTCTAAGATACGTAATATTTTATAGAATTTGAAAATGCGAGAACTCTTCTAATATCTGAAGTAGACATGTTATTGGAACACAGAAAAGCACAGAATGAGTCTGCAGAAGAGGAACAGGAATTTTCAGAAGTGTTTATGAAGACTTTAACCTACACTAACATGTTTAAAAAGTTCAAGAACAAAGAAACTATAGCTGCAGTCAGAAAGTAAGTGTTTACATGCTTATTTTATCATAGAATGTTTATGTTTGTAATTTTTCTCCAGACTACAAAAAATTAACATGTTTGAAACACTATTCATAAATATCTGAGAATAATATGAATTACAAGAAATCATTTGAAATTAAATATGCCTAAAACTTCGAAATAATGTGCATGTGTGTCAGCTCTAAGCTAGATATACTGTATAAAATTTGTATACCGAAATTTAAGGAATGGTTTTTTTTTACTATAAAGAGTTTCCAACTTAACTTTTCTATTAACCCATTGAACTCAAGGGCTCCGGAGCGGAGCCATTTAAAATGTTGATGATAAATGACAGTCAGTTCTCATATTACACTCTCGATAACAGCAGACAATCGTGGTTCTGAGTTGCTGGTAATACGAATGGAAAAACTTCAAGTACAAAGGGTTAAGTGTATTAAACAGATCTCTTGTTAGTTTACTTAGCCAACTTTATTCTAAATAATATCGTAATTTGAAATCGGCTAAAGCAGGTTTTGTGACTTTTCCAGATTAGAAAAGTTACCAACTCTCAGCAAAACCGACTCAGTACTTAGATGTATAGATATTAATAAATTGATATTTAGTGCAAAAATGTATATTTTCAGTCTTTTGGAATCAAAAAAACTGCACAAATTTGAAGTGGCAAGCTTAGCAAACTTATGTCCAGAAACTCCAGAAGAAGCTAAAGCTTTAATTCCTTCTTTAGAAGGCAGGTTTGAAGATGAAGAGCTCAGAATATTATTGGATGACATACAAACTAAACGAAGCTTGCAATATTAATATCTCATTCTTTTCCTTGTTAATATTTACAATAATAAATAAATTTATGTTCTTCTAGACATGGAAAATAAAAACAATTTTTTTTTCCGCACTGACTACTCTATCGACTAAGCAAGGTCTTTACAGCTTCACCGGACTACAAAAACAAATTTCTATTTCAAATTGTTCTTTATAATTGAACCAGCCAATAGTAAAGTAATATGCAGGAAGGCATTAAGAGTTGGTTTATTTAAGATTATTAGTTTTTTAACAAAAGGAAAAATTTAAAAGTGTCACAATTTACTCCTGAAGGAATTTATGATTTATTTCATTGATAACAAATGGAAATAAAATATCCTAGTTGTTACAGTTGGTACAGTTGTTACAACTAATTAAAACAAAAGAAAATGATATTTTAATAGGAATTCAATTTATTCATAGAAATTTATATGTAAAAAAAGCATTCCATCTTACATTTGACTATAACGGAAATTTAGGAATTAGAAATAAAAGACTACAATTAAATCAGTCTGTATATTGGATATGTCTGCAATACAGCAAGATACATTACAGTGAAAACAGATAAGTGATAAAATATTAGAAACAAAAATACTAATTAGAAATTCTTCTCTGAAACAAAACTATATTAAACCATTCTTATTAATAATTAAAGTATATACTATTAATATTGATGTTAATTAATGCCTCTAACTGAACAAGCCCTTTGTTGAACACTGTATATTAAAAAAACTTATATGAATTTTTATCCATAAACCTCAACAATTTTAGATAACTAAAACTCAACAATACCTTGATAATTTTTTTCTTAATTTCTAATTTTGTCGCCTAAACATTATTCATCAACAAAATGCTGAACAAAAGGCTTGCTTGAATTGTAAACTTATCTCAATGGGCACTTTTGGTTTATTTTTAATGTTAGTATTTAATCTAATATAGTAGTAATTAAAATTACAAACTTATTGGTCACCTAAAAGCAAAGTTTAAAAATAATATTAACTGTCTATAAAAAAAGTATCAAATCTAAGGTCCTAGTTATATTTACTTGTATGGTACAATCTTGCGCTTCTATACTGAACATAGAAAAATATCTTTATGTACTTTAAAAACCTTACTCTTCCCACATAAAGATGCTGCGGTACTAATTCAGGTTGAACCTGCATCTCGGTGAGCAGATATCTTTATATAGGTACTATCTGCATCCCAGTGAACTCTTATAAATTATATTAGAAAGGGAACCAATTGCAGCACATATCTATTAAATAGCTTTTATTGGGCTACGACGTCATTTACTAAAACCTTATTAAACCCTTAATTATAAACGACATTTCAGAAAGGCTAGTATTATATAAATCTTAAAATACAACCTGGACCTGTGACGTATGTCTAATATTATTTTATAAAGCATGAAGTCGTTTTACATTTTATGTGTACGGGGTTCTGTAAGCGAGACGGAAGCTTTTAGGAAGCAATGCAAATATAACCATCCAAGCTTGTGACTTCGAGTAATAATGGAGACAGATGAACAGCATGGATACGAAATATGTATGGAGAGAATGACTTAATCTGATAAAAAAAATGATACTTATCATTCTTTTTGTATATTTATCCGAAATTACATCTATATTGCACTCCTTTCTGAAACATTTCACACAGAAATCCGGATTTTAAATACTGGCTCGGCTTTTTTTTCCGTGCTTGTGTTTCTTCACAACATACATTCATTTATTATAATTATTATTACTACTAACAAATATGAAATCATTAATGACTTTGTGAGAGATTACATAATAACTTTTTTTTTTTGTAATTCAGATGTATACAGGTACATTAAAGAAGAGAAACTTAAACAATTTTTAAAACATTACATTAATGCGTTTCGGTAGCATCGAACTATGGTTCCCATCGATCGTAGTTAAATATGAGGCATTTCAAACGCTCCTTCTCTATTTAGATACTAATCAGTTCTCTGTACACACTTACAATCACTATGCAGCACCTTCGTTAAAACTTCACAACTCGTAGATACTGGTATACTTTGTGCAACACGCATGTACCCAATTGTCGACATAAAAACAATACCATTGTACAATGATATTAGTTTTAGGCCAACGATTTCATACAATATCAATAGAAAAGCACTATTAGCGTTTGTGTCAGCATCGGAAGTTGTCAAGCTACGATCAACATTCAGTTCCGATCGATTCACTTACATTATATCATCACATTCGTTTTATTGAACATTAAATAGGTACATATTACTCATCAGCAACCGGATATATAATCATAATTTACAATTCGGCATATTATCATAAGCCTGGCTCTTAATAGAAATTTTGATTTGAGCAATGGCGGGTTTTAAATATACTATTCTATTCCAAACGTGAGCCTTCCAAAATACAAATTACGCCGTTTCGACATTTACAAAAGGTTTAAAAAATAATTACGTATGTCCAAAAAGCAGATTTAAACTATGTGTAAGTTGTCAACATACTACATTATCAGTCTCGATGATCGAAATGCGTTTTGGCCAAACGAGAGATCCAGCCAGCATGGTCCACCCATCCTTCTATATACGAATGGTCATATGCTCATTTACCCGATACAGATACTGACAAGACGTTCGTAAATAGTTGATTTCATATTGATTGAAACTCTCAACGAAACATTATAAGCAGGACCGCGACAGGCACTTTATAGTATTACTATACTACATAGAACACAATAAATTAAGTCAAGATACCTGTATCTAAGTATGAGTAAAGATTAAAAAAGTCAGTCTATCTTCATGTTCATTCATGAAATCCCATATTTTAAAGCTCTTTGCATTAGAAAATTGTTCTAGCAACCGATTATTTCCATGACTATATAAATACGATGCTCTGGCCTTTTATTAAAGTCGTCAGAAGTAATAATCACTCATTAGATGAAAACAAAATCTCATTCTGAGAAACTGAAAGAGTCACTTAATTATTACATTACAATATTTTAAAATTCTATGTTCGCAACTTGTAGTTGTTTATATACAAATTTTTAAATATATACATAAAATGAGATCAAATAATATTGTTATCATCAAATTAAGCTGGTTTCGAGTATAAATAATAATAAAAATTAAAATGATATCATCATAATGATACAGAATAATATTTCAAAGAGATTGAATAGGTTTTATTATTGCTGTCATAAAAACGCTTTGGTTGCTTCATCAATAGAAAAGATTTGGAAATGACTGCATTTCTGAACGAATCTATGTGAAAATACACCCTTATTATTATATAAATTGACTGATAATAATTATTACTAGTATCAAAGGACATTTCTTTCTTCACTATTCACAAAGTTAAATGATATTATTGTCACAACAGTTTAAATACGTGTAAAATGAATCATCTAAATGAGGTTGCCATCAACTTAAAAATATAAACTAAAATTTATGAAAAAAAAAAATACATTTCTTTGGACTTGCTATTATTTGTGTTAGAGAAAATTAAATTTCAGTTATTCTTTTATGGTCATTTCGTTATATGAAAGCACATGTAATAGAATTTATATGTAAATTGATGAACCATTAAACCTTAGATAGATATTAATGAATATATTATGTCTGGATTGTGTAACCCGCTTTTAATTGTTATCTCTTATATTTTGTTACAAATATAGATGGTAATACAACCCAGATAGAGAATGTAACCAAAATATAAAAAAACGAATATAATAGACCTTGTCGTTTAAGTAAAACTATATAAGATTTTGAACCGTCTTACAAATAACACATCTGTAAATTGCAACGCGCTTGAAAATAGGTATAAATACATTACAAAAACTTTTCGAATCTTTAATTTGTTGCTATATTAATTTCTCTAGTGTTGTCCCACCATTTAACGTTTTCATTATTTCAATAATAAAATTTTGAATATTGAACTGTGAATTTTATGTTTATTAATCGAAATGTTTATTATTATCCAGCATACTAATTTAAAAAAGAAAAATAAGGTTCATGCTACATACTACTTACAAATGAAAGAAGGCTTTGATTGGTCCATCACTACAACGAATTTGCTTATCTTATTTGGTTTAAACTTATCTTTTGAAGAAATAGATGGTTGACAAAAAAATAAACAATATAAATGATATTTCGTTTACGATCATTTATCGATAAATAATGGCAAAGACAACATAGTTAAGTACATCTTGCTCCCGATGTTTTCAGAAGTTTATTTTTATTATTGTTTGGTTAGAAGATATTGACTTTACAACTTTAGGGCTATGAAGAAAGTCAGAAAAAGTTAATTTTTCTCTTTAAACTTGAAAAAAAAAAACATTGATTTATGTTCGTATTACGGCCCATTAGATGACCACTAGTATTATTTAATTGGGGAGCTGATGTTACTAGCGTCCGTAGGAAGTGTACGTCTCATTCTCCTGCACATGATTGGTGCTAAAAAGTAACAAAATTTTGGCCGCTGTACTGTTCCACATAAATTGAACCTCACTACGACAAATAGAGTAATCAATCAATCGAAGATAATAAAAGATGGATACTCTGTTTAGCCATAAAATGCCATGTCACTTTACGGGATTATACATCAATGTAATTGGCTTATGTCATGGTTACAATTTACAGATGTATCTGTCAAAATACTAACTCGCACAAGAACGTAGAATGTTCCATAAAACTATATCTTCCAACGTGAGCTGATGATGGGTAAGTCAGTGCGACACGGAGGCTGGCGGGGAAGGAGACGGCGCCGGCTGGAGCGGTTGGAAAGCTGAACCGAGAGACGGCCGCAGAGTGAATCCTGGTATTGTGGGCTTCATCACCGACACTTGTTCTGCGTAAGCACCGTCACCTGCTTTTAGGTTCACCTGAAAGTATTCAGTTACTTGTTATCCTCCAAAATTCTTAATAGAAGGAACTTATTAACGTCAAAACTACCACCGGTTCGGAAGACAACCTAGTCATTGCGAAGAACTGGCAAGAAACTCGATATGGTTTATCTTTTCATTATACACTAGGCTTCTGCCCGCGACTTCGATCGCATGCAATAATTACTTTGGGCTAATGCTAAGTTTAACATCGTTTAGATAGAAGATGAAAACATTTTTAAATAATGTGTACGTTAACCCCTTTCAAACATTGCTCGTTGGTACTCCGCCCCTACTGGTCTTATCGTAATGATATTATAGCCTATATCCGTCCTCGATAAATGAGCTATTTAACACTGAAAGAATTTTTGGAATCGGACCAGTAGTTCCTGAGGTTATAACGTTCACCAAACAAACCCTCCAGCTTCATAAAAAAAAAAGTATAGATAACGTAGCACAACATATTTTTTAATTGACATATACAGTTACATTCGTTTTTGGCTGATGCACAGGGAGAGGCGTCATTTCCAGACGTCACCATTGTTCTACCCTATAATAGCCTTCATGCATTAAAGCCGGCTTGACATGGCGCTTGAATTTACTATCTGGGAAATCGGTAATGTGTCTTGAGACTTTGTTATAAAATGTAACATTATTACCAAAAATCCTTTACTGGTCTAAGTAAGTGGCACTTCCACAAAATAGATAGCATATCCTCCACTCTATTAATAGTCACGCTATTTTCACTTCTCAGAATCGGATTTGTATGGAAAAGGCTCGTCTATTTTTGGTAATCAATCCTCTCTCTAGATGGCACTGTTATAAAAATTTTTTGGCAAGTTTCATAACAAAAGATGGCGGACGACAATTAATTTTGACATTTCAAACTGACAACTTTCAAATATTTGTTTTCATTCACTTTGTTTACGTATCTGTTACGAGAGTGTGCTCTCTTAAAATTTCTTGCCTCCCACAAACAATTTTATCTATCTCCGGATCTACTTATAAACATTGACTCCTGCATATACATACTTGGATATAGATTTGCCTTACGATGAATATATTCATTACAAATAAAAATGGTGAAAAACTTGTATACGATTTACGCAGTACCGCTGTATGCATACATACATAGCTACATGATATTAGTTCGAAACTAGTATTATAGAGGCGCTGATTGGAAAGAAAAAGTGCGAGCTCTATTTATATAACGTACTCTGTGGTTATAGTCGTTTAATGACGACGCGGCGTAAGTACGAAAGAAAAGTAGACAAGTAAATGGACTTAATACATTCAGATGACTATATTAATCACCGTTTTTTACATAAACTTCCACGCAGACGAAGTCGCTGGCACATCTAGTTAGTACTTAAGTAGCAGTATAAACTTGAAGAGATTGTTTGCTTGTACACACTAATCGCAGGAACTGGTCCGATTTGAAAACTTATTTCAGTGTTAGATAGATAATTTATCAAGAAAAGCTACAGGCTATATATTATCACGCTAAGACCAATAGGAGCGGAACACCAATGAACAATGTTTCAAAATCGGGGTTTTTATCCTTTTGAGAGTTTCCGCTGCGTGTTAGCGTTAGCTCAAAGTAATCTAGCGGGGTGGTAGGGTTTTACAGCCTGACTAGGTCGCAACCACCATGTATATGGCGAAAAAGCCCGTCATAGTGATTCGCTTTTGCGGGTCGCGTTTCGGGATCAGCCTGTGTCACTCGGTGGTCGTCATTGTTTTTGGATTATACTGTGCTCACAATCAGGCACAGTGCAGTCATTTTGCCGTGCTACTATAAAAAAAAAATCTACGCGGACGAAGTCGCGGGCAGAAAGTAATATTAAAATAAAGATAATAAATAAATGGTATTATTTCATATAGTGCAAAGGATTAATAAAAAGGCAGCTGTACCTTTTCACAACCGTCAGGTGGCTCTCTGGCCAAGAAACGGTTTATTTGCGGTGAAGTCCCAAGTTTCGATCCGTCAAGATCAGGTGACGAACAAACACTGCCACCTGCAAAACGACCACGTACGTAAAAAATTACATATATCTATTAATTTTTGTATTTATTAACGCAATTAAATTTTCGTCGAAAGCAAAATTAAAATCAATACTTTAACTATGCCACAAAACACAGTTCTACGATGACGTGTAAAAATTATACACTACAATAAAATGTAAATCTATAGAGCAATTATTAAAAATTCTAAGTTATAATTACATGCTTGGGGGAGGGAAACAAACCATTCTCGTGTATACAGTGCAATATATGTAATGTAAAATGTGTGGGAGTCCTCACTAAAGAAAGCTGAAATTTTGTTTAGAGACCTGCAGCGAGCAGCTCTGCGGAATCGTCACTGGACATCGACCCTCGGGATGGTGAATCTAATCCCATAATTAATATCATTTCTTGTTTCATGTTTTATGTCACATTAAATGTATGTTTTTTTACTAGATTTTACAGTAGATTTTTTTTTAAATTAAAGGTACTATTTATCCATTTCTGTGCCACTGACAATTTAAATGCAAAACAATCGGACGAGTAGTTAAGGAGTGAAAATGTTACAAACTCATTTTCACGTTTATAATATAAGCTATGATTATAAATATGTTTTAAATATATAGTAATAGTATAAATTAGTAAACATTTCACTACTGTTTAAAAGTTACCATCTCAAAAAAAATGGTAAAGCGCGACTGGATAGTCGCTAGCAATATTTTTACAGGATAATTGTTAGTCGATTCTTGTTCTAAATCAATTTAAAAAATAGGTGCTTAATATTTGACCAAATTATCTCAAGAAACACAAAACTGATATACACTCAACATCATGTCGCTTACGCAAAAACGAACTCGTGTAATTAAATGAATCAGGCCCCGCACGTCAACCCATTTCCCATTGTTCGACCGAGCGGCGTTCCCAAGATAGGCAGTTACGTAATGATTAACATTGAAAGGCGCCCTTTAAAAATGTTTATTTAAGCTAGGCGTTATTTTTTACATTTAAAAGTATCGTATCCATACTTTGTGAAAGTCTTAGAACAAAACTTAACTAAGGTTCTCTTTGTTGTTTATTAGTATTTGTTTTGATATTATTTTGTATATGTTAAATGTGACCATGAACCGCCACGGAATTAATGGGTCATTCTTTAAAATTTCATAGGTATAATATAGTTTATAAATTGATAAATTGATGGAATTATCGAGTAATTGTCAAAATAATAAATAAATAGATTAATCGTCATAGAGATATAGATAGAGATCGTCAAAAACCTTTTGAGTTTAGTTGCACATAGATCGAGGCTGTGTGACCCTTTAACATAAGGTTGATTGTATGCCTGTTTGCTACCTCGTAACCATAGAACTAAAGTTAAATGTAATTTTATTATAATTATCACTTTACTAGCACTGGCACTTAGCTGGCTTTAGTATAGATTTGAATTATTATTTAGGAACAGTAACTTCTCTGGTACATTGCATCATTTTCTGTACACCTGACAACGTTTATGCAAAATTTTATGATGGTCGGTTGAGTAGTAAAGACGTGAAAGGGTAATAAATGAACAAACAAACTCACAGTCCTATTTATAATATTAGTTATGAAGTAATAATTCAACATGGTCATTTGAAACCAGACTTTACTGAAGTCAACTTACCTGAAGAATGAGCCGTATGAGTCAAGTCGTGTGGGGTTTGCGTATTGACAGAACGCCTTAGTAGTTCCGCCAGTGGAGCTCGATGACCTTCCGGTGTAACCTTAAAGTAAACATTTAGAGTACAGAATATTTTAACTTCCCTCCTTCAATTCTAATAACAATAAATATTTTTAGAATAAATATTTATCTATCTATATAGAGTGATAGAGGTCTGTCGTTGTGCGCATCACGCAAAAACTACTGAATCTATACTTATAATTATTATAGTATAGGCGGGCCGGGCGGACGTTGTCCCGCCCCTATAATAAACAGAAACCTGGACAGATTATATACCTAAACCTTCCTCATGAATCATTTTATCTATTGGTGAAAACCACATAAAAATCTGTTCAGTAGCTTTTGAGTTTATCGCGAACAGACAGACAGACGTGGCAGAGGACTTTGTTTTATAATATGTATTGATTATAAACGAGTCATGTGAATTCGCATTGCAAATATACCTAAATAGTACATAAAAAATCCACAAATCGATCGTTAACTGTCAACATTTAAATACTTTGAGTAATGTACGGTAATGGCTTGTTATTTTACAACTATCCATTGGTAGGTAGAGAAATAGCCCAGCGGACCATAGGTATGGCGATTAAACATATCCAAGTTTATAAGACATCATTGATATAATTCACTTATTCAATACAAATATTTTTTTAAGGAGCTCAATGGACACAAATCCTCAATTCTATATTGAATTGCCAAATAATGTTATATGGTAACATTGTTAAGTAAAAGATTTTTTTAAACTTCATCAAAGTTAATAAAACTGTATTTCTGTCTCTACATGTAACTTTGTTCCAAAATTTTATTATTGATAATCTGATCTGATATGTTAGAAAAAAAAAACCGCGTCTGGTTGTCTGATTCTAGGTTCAAATCTTACTTAAAAACGGCTTAACCGACCTTTATGAATTATTGTTTACATGGAAAGATCGAATTATTCCTCAATTGATAGAATACTACAATATCAGAAATACTTTTAGAAATTGTGAAAAAGTTTTATTTTTATTTTCAATAGATTTTGAAGATATTTTGTACACAAGACTCATAACGCAATTTATAAAGTGAATTCAAGAATTGTCAGCAATAACTATTGTAAATGTTTTAAACCATTTTCCTGAAGTGGTTTTATGACGTTTTATGAAATTATGTGAAAAATGAGAAGTCTTTTGCAATTGCCAAAGTATATGAATTGCCAATAACACTCTTAGAAATCAATCGATTTTGATGCAATTTTGTATACTGAAAATAAATAATTCCAAAATATATATTCTACTAATCTAATCTACTTTTATATTAGAATTACTATATAGAGATATGTCATAAATCCTATCAGGAATATAGTTAAATGCACCTTACCCTATTAATTATTATAACTTTTAAAGAAATAGTACACTATACACGCTATATTTAAAATTGTAACTGCTCTCTAATAAGGTATACCTTATCTCTCAATCGGTCCAGATGTGGAGTTTGAGTGCCACTTGCTGGATACAGGACAAGTCTTTCTATTTCTTGATTGAGACCTTCAACTGATGATCGAGCTGCTCTCAATGGGACACTACCGCTGCCAAAGCGAGACCCTATTATATAAAATAAAAACATCTAAATGTAGTATATTTACAGATCTAAAGCAATGTAAGTAGAACACTAATGTATATGGCGAAAAAGCCCGTCATAGTGATTCGCTTTTGCGGGTCGCGTTTCGGGATCAGCCTGTGCATATCCAGCTTTTCGCAGGCCGGCATGACAGCGGCGACCGGCGATGGACAGTATGTACTCGTTGGTCGCCATTGTTTTTGGATTGTACTATGCTTACCATCAGGCATAGTGCAGTCACTTTGCCGTGCTACTATATAAAAAAAAAAATTAATTATTCTACAAAACTGTATATACTGACTGAATAAAAATAGACTAGAGACACTAGACTAGACTGAATAAAAATAGGTATATGTTATGACACTATAATGTGGTAAGCAGGGACATATTATTTGCAAGTTGTCTACTTTCTATACAATACAAACAGTGATCTCGACCTTATATAACACAGTGTAACCACAATATAACGAAAATGACGGAAATTAGAAAATATTGTTATACCATGTAATCAGTTACAGTGAAGTTTATTATGTAGAGTTTATGTTGAACTATGATTCGTTATAACCTCATTTATTAATCTCCACCTTACGTTAACCATTTAAAGACCATTTACGTTTCTCAGCATCTCAATATAGCAATTACTTAGCATCAAACAATAATGATGATTGTCTTAACAAGAATTTAAAATGCTTGAACCTATCGAGACATAAATAATTGTGGAATAAAGTGGAAATAATTGATAGAATACGTTATGTAAAGGGTATATGTTAAAAAAAAATGTTATAATGAGGTTTTTGTTAAATGTATTCACAATGTATAGGTACATTTTACATTAGTTCTCACTGGCAGTCCTAGGGTATTTCGAAAAATTTGTTAAATCGAGGAATTCGTTATATGGAGACTCCCTATATTAATGTAACACTGTAACATGCGTAAATAATTTTAAGGCTATTTATAAAATATGTAGATGTGTTTATATATCAAGTCGTGGTTGCCTAGCGGTTTGAGCGGTGGAATATTATTTCGATGTCCGCAGGATCGAACCCGGTGGCATGTACCAACGAATTTTTCGGAATTCGCATACATTTACTAATTTAATTTAAATTGGTAACACTATCGACTGACGGTGAAGGAAAACATCGTGAGGAAACCTGAACCTGAGAAATATTCCTGTAGTACTACTGTATGTGGGAAAAATATAGAACTGTGGATTTCACAGAGTTTGAAATCGCCAATACGTCGTGCGCTGGCGTTGTGATTATGCCCATACCTTCCTTCGGGAAGAGGCTTATGGCCCTGCAGTGGGGGTCTCTTACAGGCTGATGATGATGTTTATATATCATTGATGAAAATTCTCATTAATTTAAAGACATATATATAAATATAGACACAAGATATAAAAATCTATGTTTCTTTTTCAATCAATCACCACCAACAGCATAAGTACCTTGCAAAATAATACCCTAAAGATAATACAAGATTGCTTTTCATAGTACATACATATAGCTGAACTCATATTGTAGGGAGAATAATCGCCAGAAGTGCATGGTTTGTGAGGTCTTTGTAGGCGGCTACGAAGGAAACGATCTAATTTATCATCTTCAGAACCTCGCGAAGAGCGGCCTGATGCTCCTCCGCCATCGTCGGTCTGCGAATTAAAATAATATACTATGAAACGTCCTGTATATATATTATTAAATAGGTAACACATCCATGTAATAATAAATGATCATTACAACCCACAGCTATCGATGATCAACCTCAAGCAGAATCTCAGTCTATCTTGGATTAGTAACAGTTTTTACTACTGAAGTCTGAATCTGAATGCCTTATGTAGCTAGTGTATTACTAACACTCTTTAAAAGGACCACTAATACTAATAAGCCATATAAGTATGATGAAGGAAGAGAATGCCTAAATTAGTTAATCTTTCTCTATCTAAAGATGTTGTTCTCAATCAGTTTAAAAAATATATTTAGATTGTTTTGATAAGATTAATTTCAATTGATTCAGGTAATTAGATGAATTTCAGGTATTGGGAACAATATGAATATAATCTATATATAAATAGGCAGAGATAGAGAGTCCAGTACCTTTTTCTCCTGTTTCTCAAAATATATTCTTTTTTTTTTCAGTTTATTGAGCAGTTTATGTAGCTATTGAAGAGCTTCAGTTTAATCAATTAAAAAAAAGTTAGTTTTTATTCCTTAAACTTAAAAAATGTATGAATTATGGCCGAATTTTAACCACTACATGATCACCAGTAATAATAATATGATGCTTATCCTTATTAGATGTAACCTATAATGATTATGCATATTCTCTGAAGAAGTACGAAATATTTAATTTCAAATCCAGAGTTAATATTGAAAAGATACATAAATAAAAATAAGTAAATTCATTCAAACAAGTGCACAAACTGAGTTAAATGATAACATACTTGTGTAGACTTATCAACTTGTAACTGGCCAGCATGAAGATAATAATCCCTGGACCATTGCCCCTTATGGTAAAGTGTGTCCAGTGATGCCGTCCGTCTGATGACACTTGCTCCAAACCGGCCTTTACCTTAAACATTTTATTATTTACTTTTACAACCTGTAATAACGTAATAGTCACCCATCTTACATATTTTAAAAACTGAAAATATCAAATGTACATAAAATATACTTGATATTAAGTGTTACTTTCAGTTCTTAGCTATATAGGTTTAAAACTCTGATCTACACTAGATCATAATTTGCCATCCAAAATGTAGGTGACCGATGTCGGTCACCAACATTTTAAATGACTCTGCTCCAGAGCATTCGAGTGCAAAGGGTTAACTTACCTTGAACTAGATTGTGATCTAATTGAACCTAATCTTTGAGATGGCATCATTCTTATGAATTGAGTCTTGTGATTCCTACCACAACCATAAAAATAAATAGCTCTGATGCTTATTACGAATATAGCTGTATCAGTTATGCTTCTAGTCAAAACTGATATTATATTCTATAAGTTTTCCTTCTCTGTATGTTATATTAGTTTTTTTTTTATATCATAGGAGGCAAACCGATAGGTGGGTCACCTGATGTTAAGCGATCATCACCATCCAAAGACACTTGCAACACCAGGGGAGTCGCAAGTGCGTTGTCAACCGGTCTTGGGAGAGCGGGGGAGTAAGGGAAGGGAGAATGGGACCTCCGGCGCTTTCACTGACCGAACGAAATGCACGCAACAATGCAAGCACTGTTACTTCACGTCGATTTTCTGTGATGGGGTGGTACTACCCTAGTCGCGACGACCCATTCATGCTGAAACCATTAATAGCTTCAGCATACCTCTACCACCTAAAAAAGTGAATTTAACAAAAAATATTAAGCTTGGGATTATTTTCTTGTTAATAAATTAGACAAATTTAATTTAATCCAAACCAGATGACAATATTTGAGCTAATTAGGATTTTTTCAATAACCCTTTCAGTATACTCAATCACCATGTTAATAGTAACTAAGACAAATATTTATTTATTCTTATATTATTTAATAAGTGTCTCAAAATCAAATTTACTTTATTCAATTTAGGCCCAGAGAAGGAGCTTATAAACATCAAAGCTACCACCAGTTCCGAAAACAACCCAGTCATCAAGAAGAACTAGCAAAATCTCGATCTGGAAACCCTACTTATATAAGCAGGGGGATAACTATTTGAAATCAATTAACTACGTAAAAAAAGACTTTTTATATCACATGGTTTGAAGAAAAAATCCTTCTCCCAAGGGACATTGTAATGGAATACTAATAGTTAATACTATTAATAGTATATTTTGGAAATGACAAATTTGACTTTAAATTAGATTTCGTGTAACTTACCTACACCCCTTGACTTCTTTTTAGCACATGTAATTCATAGAAAACCCCCTAAAGATGCATTATTTTTTAACAGACTATAGATCTCTATATTATCCCAAATCTCTGAACCTGATAGCTACTTAGTGTGAATGTAAGAAAGATATTTAAATATTATAGAAGAGATTGTTTAATATAACAGGAGAAAGATGACCTTTTATACATATCACTACATACTACATATACTTTTATACATATAGATCAGTTAATACTTATGAAATGTGTGTAAAAATACGATGCTTATCCTTACATATACATATATTAGAGAACATTCATTTATACATGTGTATATATTACAATATCAAAACACAGTACCTTTGATGCCTCAATCATGTCAAAACTATGAAACATATTAGCAAAAGAGTATGACAATTTGATGTGTAATTATTTGTAGATGGCTGTAGGTTACTTTTTTGTTGTTGTTGTGGTTGACCTTTTGCTATATTTTATTAATGCCCAACGAAGCAGGTGGGCATTAGCTAGAAATGGACATTAGTATACATATCTCTGAATTGTTGTAATGATCACTGTGAACATTGTGAGTGGTTATATACTATCCGTTTTAATATAATTTGTTATGAAGTGATGCTGCAGTTCTATAGTGTTCTCAATTGATTATAATATATAAGATAAGATATAATTTAAGATAGATGAATGATTTAGGGTAAGCAAAAATCCATTCATTTGGCTAATTATATCACATTTTTTATGATATATGTGAACATTCGAATGAAATTAATATTTCCATTTATAAAGCATATAAATATAAATGTCATAATACATTAGAAGAATAAAGTAAACAACTCAGTCATCAACATGATTTTATAAATGTTCTGTAACTTTATCTTGACAATGATATAAAAATAATATTAGCTAAGAAATAATGTTACAACTGTTTAAGTCTTGAATCAACAAATATTTGATAGTTTTTGATATGTTAGAGTATATGATAAAGAAAATAATCTATATTCACAATATTATGGTTAATAAGAGAAAAGAGGTGAGACACCTGCAGATTGGTTTATCATATTGTTGTAATAATTTTTTTAAGCATATTTATACTTATAATAAAAAAATAAAAGAGTAAAAAGACTATATTTAAATCATTACATATTATAAAACTGCAATGTAGCGAACATTTAGAAATGTTCTCATTAAAAACCTGGGTCAGCAATGTGGATTTATCTCAAAAAATTAAAGCACATATAAATTGTATTAATAAGGCTAAAACTAGGTATAATGTTAGCATATTAAAACAATTATGTGAAAATGTTATCTTTCATGATTATAGGGATTATTACAAAATTTTTACCGATGGGTCGAAAGAAAAAGAAAATGAATGTTGGAATAGCGTGGTTCGATCCTCAATTACAAAATTATAGTAAATTTAATATTAAAACTTCTATATCAATTATGCAGGGTGAATTAATTGCAATGGCTGAAGCACTAGGTTATATTGACTCTTTAGAACATAGGAATTATGTTATCTTTACGGATTCAAAGAGTGCACTTCAACATGTAGCTCGGTGTACCTCGCGAGTTCGAGGAACACCGATAGCATACAAAATTATTAAGTTATTGGATGATTTGAATTCAAAAAATAAAAACGTAATTTTACAGTGGATACCATCTCATATAGGTTTGACGGGAAATGAGAAAGCGGATCAATTGGCTAGAGAGGCTCTTACCAATGGTATACCATTTAACTATATACCTTACTATGCTGATCATCTTTATCTTATAAGAAAACATTGTCGTAAAATGTGGAAGGAATACATCGATGAGCGATCAGTTAACAAAGGCATATGGTATAAAACCTTGCAGCCTACCTTACTGCGCTACACCTGGTTCGACAAAATTAAAATGAGTCGAACTGAATTAAGTACCGCCTTTCGACTCCGTTCAGGGCACATTCCTCTGAATAGCTTCTTATATTTAATAAAAGTAAAGTCGTCACCAAATTGTGATATATGTAACATTGTAGAAGATGTATACCATATAATGTCTGAATGCACACGTAACCGAGCCCAAAGACTAGCACTGGAGAGTAAAATGAAGGACTCATTAAGATCTGTGAGTGTATGTAATGCCATCCTTGCTTTCCCGACATCCGAGGAAGCAAGAATGCTTTACAGGCTGGTTATGGTTGGAATGAAAAACCGGTAAATTATCGATTGTTTGTGTACATTTTGTATTTTTTTCTGTTTTACTTTGTTGTTAATCACTGGGGTGACATGGTCAATTTGTGACCAAACCCCAATTATAAATAAAGATTATAAATAAAAAGTCCACTGCCATTTCTGTCTGTTCGCAATGTCTACTGAACGGATTTTTATATGGTTTTCACCAGTAGACAAAGTGATTCCTGAGGATGATTTAGATATTTAATTTGTCAAGGTTTTTTTTATTATCCGGGCAGGTCAACGTCCGCTGGACCGCAAGTTACATATATTTAAGATAAAACATTCTTGAGCCTTTACAATCACAGACAAAACATATTTTTGTCCTTCTGTCAGTTTGTTTGTAGGTGTATCACACAACAACTACTCTGGTAACTGATCTGGTGAAGTTTGGTTGAAATAGTAACAGTTTATATACTGTAATAACATACAGGATATATTATTATCACACACAAATATATATATATATATATATATATATATGTAAAAAAACAAAGATAGGTGCATATAATGATATTTGTATTATAGATATATTAGGCTGAATTTGGAACGAAAGACCCACAAATGTATACGAAATTAATTTAGGAGGACTATATCCACCACTCGCCCGCACTAGGAGATCCTCTTCTTCGGGGTACCCCAGCTTGAGTTTGTGGTTTAGATCGCTGATTTTATTGTAATAGGACACAAGTCTACACTGGCACTTGGTTTCTTTTAAAGGTTTGTTATATATCTGTACCGGTTTTGCAATTGATTATTAACACAGATCACTAGAGCGGTTTTCTATGTTGCTAGATTCAAAGTATCTCAGTTGTGTTAGAGGCAGCACTTGCGAATGCTTTAAAGGTGCGTTCACGAAAACTAGTGGACAGATACATTCCTTTCAAAGGATTAAAGTAATATCAAAAAAGATTTGTGCTAACATATAGATTATTATAGAGAACAAAAGTAGGAAACACTTAAATATTATTGTTATTAAATTATAAAGAAAGTATTTGATATATAGTATAAAAATATTATATCCAATAAACATGAATGTTTTTAATAAATTTTCAATTAACTGCATTACAGGTTGCATGAAACTTGAAATTTGAGTTTATTACCCATTACAATTTGACAATAAGTAACTAATTTATTAGATTCAATTTAGTTTTTAGATGATGCATATTGATCTAATTAAAATTAATTACTTGACTGACAACTCTAAGAAAGACCATGAGGTGAGAATCCCTACAAAATGAGTCTGTTGAAATAATTACCCGACCATTAAAATTTTACAATAAGTAAGTAATTTATTAGATTCCATTTAGTTTTGAGGTATGTTGACCAAATTAAAATAAGGATGTGTCTGAAAACCTGCTAACTGTTGTTTTGAATACATGCCCTGTACTGAGAGTCAGATATGTGTATTCAAAGTGTAAACAACAACAGGATGCTGTGGTACTATATTGCATTTCAAAAAGTTGAACTGGATCCAAAGAACGAGCTCTATAAATTGTCCATGTTGAATTTTAATACAGTAACTTATGTACAATTTTTTTCAATACATATCAATCAGTAAATGTTGACATAGTGAAAAGCTCAGCTACTTAAACATAACACTCACATCACTTATCATATATATATATCAATAATTTAGAGATAAATATCATTATACAGTATAAAACAACATCCTCTACAGCATGTGTCTGTCTATTTGTGATGAAATAAAAAACTATTTACTGGATTTTCATTTGTTAGGGCGGGACAACGTCTGCCAGGCCCACTAGTACTAATAAAAGAAGCTCTCAATAGTTGGTGTTCAAGAATGAGACTCTAGGTAGTGCACATTATGACAAACTATTTTAACAAAATCATCAAAAATCATTCATGAGTCTATTCTCGCTAAAATATACATACATTTTAATTTTTAACAAAGCAGCTTAGATTGTACTTAAGATGTAAATACACAAAAAAACATTGAACATTTTGAGTAGATACACTATCAATAAAATACCTTATCTAAACTACTAATTCATTACTAACTAATAAATAACAAATAGTAATAAATACATTTTATTTATATAAGGATAAAAACACTGCTACATTATTATGATAAATAAACATTCATCAATCTTTGTGTACATTACAGAACATTAGAATGTTACCAAGTAAGAAATGAATAGAACATTTTTGTTTCATATTACCTTTGTAGTTGACAGCTCCTGGACTTCTCTGACCAGACAAGGCATGATCGGGAGATATCCTTCGCCACACATTGGTAGGGGACAACGTCGGACTATTGCTAGCATTTTTCTTAAGCCCACCACTTTGTTTCATCACCGATGACACCGGAAGGGTTGCTCGCATAGGCCCTTGCTTGCCTACAGGGCAGTCAGACTGTTTCCGGACGCGACCCGACATTATCACTTTCAACAGATCCTCACAATAAAAAAAACATCCGTTACTTCACCACTATCAAAACAAAGTTAACACTGTATGAACACACTAGCAAGTTTACTCGCCAACATTGCATTTACTCTTTGTATAATTTCCTGGGGTTCCATAAACTATCGTCACACATAAGCTCGGCATTTATTGCGCAAATCAGTTAATAACACCACAATAATACGATTTGGAATAAACTACGGGTATACTAAAATTCAACAACCACTTATTGCATAAAAACAGAATTACAAAGCGTACTAGTCACATTTTTTCTGCACAATGGATGAATGAAGCTGACAGATGACAAGGGACATCGCGCCATTAGTTTCTATCTTTTGGTAAATAAACATTTAACTTTGTTAAAGTATTTGTACAAATACATAAAAAATAGATACAAATTACTTAAAACATAAGGCCTATAACCATATCTACAATATTATAAAATAACTATTATTTAGTATTGCAATTAACAGCTGATTACTCCGCCATGTCAACACTGTTGTCTGCTACCACAGACTAAACTGATAATACCACAGATTATTGTGAGACGCTGTGCACATATTGTAAATTTTGTTAGAAGCTACGTTTATTCGTAGAGCTATATAAGTCAAAAAATAAGCTAAACCTTGGAATAAGAGACAATAAGTTATAAACCTATAAACTCGCATAAACCTTTATTGTTTTCTCAAAAGTCTCATAGATTCCCATGTCCACGTGTCGAGATATCCAGGGTCAAAGGACACAAAAATCTTTTTTTTTTGCAAATAACTCGCTTCCTATAGGTTTATTGCTACTTAAATATGTAATAAATATTGTATGAAATAATTTTTTCTTTAAATTTTATCTTAAATGTTTTTGATAACTTTAACCGTTTTTGAGATAGAGGATGGAGAGCACACAATACTTCTGTATTTAGAGCATAATGCAGGGCCTACACTTAGTCTCTATAAATAATATGCTTTATAAAATCTATATATCTTTAAATAACGTGTAATTATAATTTGCAGTTTTTATTACTTATTGCATGTATATTTGCATATTTAATAATAATTTTCATTAATCAAATATATCTTTGTCATCAACTACATCAAAAATAACATCTTCCATAAAAGTTACCTATTCGTTCAATAAAAAAATTGTTGAATGAAATTTCAATGTATGTATATTTTAAAAAAAGTGAGTAAATTTGTATTTAGAAATATTATTAAACATTTATTACAATTGAAATTTATGACACATATATTTATGAAACAGTCCCGAGTGACGCGATAAGGTATTGTCGCGGCGCGGCGGGTTGGTTTGCTATAAATTCAAATGTGGGGAGGGTTTATAAAAACTTTAATAATAACAATATGAGTCTCAGTATATAGTATCTTATCTATGAATATGAGTTTAAAGGTAAAGGTCGAGGTTAAAGGTAGATACTATTTTCATCGAGATTACTATGATACGGTGAAGCATTGAGGTAAGCTTGCCCATTACACTAGCCACAAGCTGAAGAATATTGAGACCCTGATTTCTTGCATCCACTGCGTAAATCACGATTATTCTTGTGATTGCAAAATATTGTATTTAGTAAAGCATCCGGAGCTGTTGGTTGTCGTCGAGAGTATCGAACAAATTTTTACGGCAATCTTTTATAACGTAAGACATTCAGTACGGTCGTGTAATTTGCAACAGCTACAACTAATGAGTTGGGATGGTAATGGCGGCTTTTTCGAAACATATTACAGCGTGAATCACAATTATCCTTGTGATTGCAAAATATTGTATTTAATAAAGCATCTGTAGCTGGTGGCTGACGTCGAGAGGATCGAAAAATGTTTCGCGGGAATCTTTTATAACGCAAGACATTCAGTACCATAGATAAGATACTGTATACTGAGATTCAGTACGGTCGGGTAATTTGCGACAGCTACAACTAATGTTCTGGGTAATGACGGCTTTTTCGAAACTTATTGAACGTGCTTATCTCTTTTTTATACATATATATAGTTTTCTCATAAGGGTGAACAAGTATAATAGCAAATTTTTATTTTCAACATTTTTTATTTATGGTTGGTCGTAGATGTATTATTTGATATAAGAATGTTCATTTCAACCAATGTAAATCTTTGATTGATGAAGATTGTTAAATCTTCAATCATAATCCATCATAAGTAGGTACTTGATTGGATGTTGGAAATTAATAATACTATTTGTTACTACTACTATTACCATAGAGTAACAAACCGCGCGTAGTTAAGTGTAAGCGGTTTCATAATTCTATGACTATTACACATACTATGCAGTAGTTATACATAGGATGTATTCTGGTATATTTTTAAAGTAGTCCGGTGAAGCTGTGAAGACCCTGCCGGGTCAATAGCGTAGTCAGTTCGAGAGAAAAAAAAAAAAAAGGTATATTTTTAAATCTACCAGCTTTTAGTAACGGTAAGGTATTACATACATTATTACCTCACAAGAATCTAGTATCAACCAAAGCGGTGTTTTATTCACTTGAGAGTGTTACGTATTCAAGATTATTTCGATTAGAATGGTCGGTGTTATTCGTGTTTATTCTTAAACATGCATTTCACACATAAGTATACTATATAATTAAAGTATAATTACATAGTATAAAACAAAGTCCCCCGGCGCGTCTGTCTGTCTGTCCGCGATAAATTCAAAAACTACTGAACGGATTTTCATGCGGTTATTACCAGTGGATACAGTAATTCATGGGGAAGGTTTTAGTATATAACTTGTCAAGGTATTTTTTTATAGTCAAGGCGGGACAGCGTCTGCCGGGTCCGCTAGTTTGATATAAAAATGGGCTTGAAGAAAGCAACGGAACGCAAATAGAAAATAAAACTCGTTTAATTTGTATGTTTAATATCCATTTAATCCTACACTATCGAAACAAATTATTCCTGGTTTAGGATGAAATAATCATCTTTCTGACTTACCTTCAGCAGTTTTTTAGCAGGATAATAGCTCGAGTAGCAAGAACTTGCGTATTCTTGATAAATTATCTTTTAAATTATAATGAGTTTATTTAATTATACTGTTTTCTCTTAACATTTAAGCATTCAATAAATGATAATCATAATTGGTAAAATAAATTTATTATGGGTATAATATGCTTTCTGTCTCATTCTCAGTGTACATAAGTTGATATAATCATGGTCATCTTAAGTGTAGCATTTTGATATGTGTATATCAACATAAAATTAAAAAAAATAATTAATTATACTTTATATTATTACAACCAAAATATATTTATTACAACATCAAATAAAGATAAAGTATATTATCACAAAAAATATACACACATCTAGCTAAAAATATCCCTTGCAATAACACCATTCACCAATGTTTTCATTTCATATATTAAAATAAAATTTAAGGAACTGTTGACTAATAAAATAATATTTACATATAAATGTAATTACGCTAAACAAAAAATTTTGGGGTATTTAAAGGAATGTTTTTTTTTTATCTCGAAATGACTACGTTATTGACCTAGCAAGGTTCAACAGCTTCACCGGACTACAGCAATATTGAGATTACAACGTACTCTACTAGCAACTGAATATACATAATGAAATTTCAGTTTTCTATGTAATTCAATCCACATTTATTGCATTTTTAATTTTAAAATTATGATATTGTTAGTTTTGTCAAAATAACTTAAAAGTCTATTTATTACATATTAGAAGTATTCTTTTAATGCTTTTATATCGCATAGAACCATGTGTAATTACAAACCAGAGCTTTTTGACATAGAAAACAACGTGAAGAAGTACTTACTTTATTTGTGGCTTGTAGTAGCTACCATTTTTAAATTTAAAATCTACCACTAGGGCTTCTAACATGCCATGTTTTTAGTTGCCCTCGAGAACCGGTCTCCTTTCTAGGCCATATTCTGGTGCAGTGGCAGTTATAAACATGCACTTAAGCCATAAAAGTATACGGTAAAGATTTTGAAGGGGATATTCATTCAGAACTATAGATAACTAGTTTTTGCTTGCGGTTTTGCTCGAGTTAATGTAGATTTCCTATGACATGGGGTCCTTCAAGCGCAACGTGAAGAGATACTTACGCAGGCCGGTATGACACCGGCGACCGGCGATGGATAGTATGTCTCTCGGTGGTCGTCATTGTTTTTGGATTGTACTGTGCTTACCATCAGGCACAGTACAGTCACTTTGCCGAGCTACAATAAAAAAAAAAAATTTACTCGAGCCCACGGAAACAGTACATGTTTTTTGGGCGAAAGGTACCTTATGTCTTTTCTCTAACCGTGGAAACGTGTATGTCAAATTTTCATGATGATCGGTTTAAATACATAAGGTTTAAATTTCTTAAATTTAATTAAAGGCGTAACAAACAGACTCACTTTCGCATTTATAACATTAGTTAAGATATTAACCGCATAATACGTAAAACTAGAAGCATCTTACTCCTCTTCAGTTGTTTGTATTATACCTATATCTTGTTATACAGTGCAAAAATTAACTTAATGTTACGCAGCAAATTGTTAAGTTCGTTTATATCACTGTGAGATAGCATCTTTAGAAACGTATCACGTTTAGGGTAGTGACGTCATTACCGTCATAGTAAAGAAACGTAGCGACCACCTCATCTACCATCTATATACAATCGGGTAGAGACAAAACCAATGATATTATAACTAAAAAGCTGTAGATACGTTACCAACATGATATTTTGACAAAACAAATGACGCGATAACGCACACATACGTAAAGTAATATTGTAACGTCACACTGTCTTAGATAAAATGTGGAAGTAAGACGGCATATTCTCAATATCGGTGGTGAAAAAGAAATAGTTACATGTTGCTTAGATGCGGGCGGATTGGTGGGGCAGCCGTCAAAAGTAAGCTAGTTAGCTAAGTTCATACAAAGCGCTGTCGTAGCACTTATGACGTATCTACAGAGTTTTAGTTATAATATTATTGGATAAAACAGTTAACAACATCTCCGCCCACTCTGTTTCTCGAGAAATTTCGTTTAATAGATATTGAGTTATTAGTACAAATAGATAAAAATGAAAAGAAGTTACATAGAAACATGAAGAATTTATCAATTATGGTTGAATTTCGACAACCAGACGATCAAAATAATACACTCCATACCTACATCCCATGTTTCCAACGAACAAATACTGTGTCAGACTTCCGTTTATGGAATACATAAAAACAATTGCATACCAAAGTAAAAATGAACATGTAAAATTCATGATAACGCACTGTAGAAAAATAAAAACACTCGTAATCAACAGTTTGAACAAACTTTTTTACATTTCATTCAATAAGAAATATGTTTGGACAATATATAACACAACAATTTGTTTGTCAGAGTGTAGAGTACAAGAATAATAAAATAGTCGATGGTGTGAATGAAGTTTTTTTACAATTTATTATTGTAATATTGTATTCAGTAAGAAATCTACTTACTAATGTCGCTAAATACTAGCTTTCCTAACGAATGTTCATGTACACATGCTATATCTAATTATTTCTGGTCCTAATTTGAGCAACATTTTGCTTCTGCTCAGCAATCCATGCCTGTATTCTCTCCTTAAGCTCAGTGTTGGACTTCACTTGATCCATCGATAGAGGCGATCTGTTAAATGGATCCGATTGGTCACTTAGAAGGTGCCTGAAATAATATTTTATACAATTAATAGCAGACTCTACATTAATTGAGCATTTTAAAAAAGTGCATGTACTTATGTACACACATGTATTACTTATGTATACGGGTTAGAAGTTACATTTCTTTGGCGAAATAAGATAAATATCTTTTCAAAAATTTTTTTTGTTGCGTTTTATTCTACGTTTGTAGAAAAAACGACACTAACAACAGAAAAAAGGTATTTAATACATTGAAAGTTTTAATACAAAGAAATACAAGGAAACCAAATGTTGACTATAGCTAACTTCAGGGTGTCGGTTTTTCGTGACGGTGTGCGCGCGCAACGTATAAATTTACTCTCATCATTTTTCCCTAACGCACCAAAAGAATTTTAACTTTAAAAATGGCGATTAGTCAATCGAATCCAAAAAATAAGACTAAAACCATCTACGAAAACCTTAGCATCGAATAGTCATAGTCCTGTGTCGATACGTTCAGCAGTTTTGACGTCTGTTCGCCTCAAAAGAAATGTATTTTCATTATATATACGGTACATTTCAAAACGAGCTAAAACCAGTATTTTACTTTATTCTTCTTCAAGATTTTCAAATTGTGTACATGAAAAGTATGAAAATCATAAAAACAAAACTAGAAACCTTAAGGACGGTACAATTTGAACTTCCTTCTCGGTGTATAAAAACGGGATATATGAAAAATTAATTAAACATGTTATACGAAGGATTTAAATTCAATTTAGCTGAATTTTTTAGTTGTAACGACACAATTTAGATAGAACATGTAGCTTACTTCCTATGAAATTAAATTATTCACACTAGAAAGTAGCTGCAGACGACGCCTAGTTTACGGAAATAAATAAAATCGAAATTTCTTTATAACATCAAAATAACAGCATTTCACAAAATATATATGAAAGTTTTTTTTTTTTATAGTAGCACGGCATAATGACTGCCATGTGCCTGATGGTAAGTACAGTACAATTCAAAAACAATGGCGACCACCGAGTGACACACTATCCATCGCCGGTCGCCGCTATTATGCCGGCCTGTGAAGAGCTGGATATGCACAGGCTGATCCCGAAACGCGACCCGCACAAGCGAGTCACTATGACGGGCTTTTTCTCCATATACATGGTGGTTGCGCTCCAGTCAGGCTGTAATACCCTACCACCCCGTTTTCGCCATTGCCTCGTTCGTTACTCAGCAGGGTGCACCACGTGCAGGTGGGGTTGGCTTGGGTGTCTCAAGTGTTAGATGTTATTCGACACCCCTTACACCCCTTATAAACATTATAAACATAAACATAATCATATAAACAAAAGGCACAATGTCCGTCTTTTTGTTCCTAGTTATTATCCGTAATGAAGCGATTTTGACAGGGCTTTTACTGGTAGATAGCTAATGCTATAAGAAGCAACTTAGGCCACTTTTATAAAAAAAAATTAAGTCATGCGCAAATATTATCCTTTACTAGCTACTAACTTATAATATTTATTTACCGTGCAATAGTTGTTCTGTCCACTGTTGTGCGAGAACTCGGCAGTATGACTGGATCCATCATTATTGTACTCATAATTGGATCAAGAAACTCATCGGGAGCATTTGCCAGGATCTCTTCATCTCGTTGGCGTTGTACAGCGAATGCTTCTACCCGCGTGGCGACCTCTTGTAGAGAGCCTATTAGACCACCGCCACCGATACGAACTGAAAGAAGGAGTGAAATATAAATAAATAGAATTTACACTCATCATCACGTCAAGCTGTAAGAGATCTACTGTAAGGCCATAGACCTCTTCCTGAGGAAAGGTATGGGGTAATCATCACGCCAGCATATGATGTATTGATGATTTGAAACTCCGAGAAACCCATAATTTTATATTCTCCCACATACGGTGGTCGGACAAGAACATTTCTCAGGTTCAGGATTCCTCACGATGTTTCCTTTCATCGTCAGGTTATTGTGACCAATTACCAATAATTATACCAATAATTTATAGTATATGTACACAGATACCGAAAAAATCGTCGGTATATAGCGGGGTTTGAACCTGCGGACATCGATATCATATTCACCGGTCAAACCACTTGACCTTCACAATTATACAGACAAAGTTTTTTGATAAACTTAATAGTTTCGTCAAAAAACTGTAAAAAGATAAGAAAATATTATAAATTATATTTTAAAGTTAAATAACTTCGAAACGAGTCAGTTTATCAAAAAATTATAAGATAACTTTTTTATAGAGGGTTAAATTTTATACAAGAAAATGATTTGGACTTTTTGATGAACCATGAAAGAGTTATAAAATTCTAAATTTATATTTAGGTCTGTGGCTTTCGCAGGATTTTTTTTTCATCATTTTCAAAAATATTTTCGAAATATTTAAGGAAGAAAAAAATAGTCGATTTATTTGAATCAGTCATACCTATTATATTAGAAGTTATATTTAATTATTTTTATAGTATTTAAATGGGATTTCTGAGTTACCGTGCCTATCTCTGGACTTCAAATAAAAATCAAGGCTGAATGCCCAGTGTTACTTCCACATATATTAAGCTAAGAGACATTTTCATATTGGTTGAACGAATATATTTATTGTTATTCTTTACATATGTATACGAGTTATTTCATGCCAAATTGAACATTTTTAAACACGACCTATTTCGATTTGTTCTTTTTTTCCCTTTCTACGCCATTAATAACATTTTCTCAGGAAAATTTTCAAGCTCTTTTTTATAACTGTATATTTTTATTTTTATAACTTTATATTTTTATTTAATTATTATTTATATTTTTTTTTCGGAAAAGTAACTTTAAAAAGGGTAAATATTCTTAAATTCCTGAAAATTAAAAAACAAACTTCTAAAGTTAAGCAGTTTAAGGCAATTGGAAAATTAATTTTGTTTTGTATTATAATTTTCTTTTCCGAAAAGTAAAAAAATGTAAGATATTAAAATTCTTGACATTTTTCACTTTTCCTCAATGTTTGCGAGGATAGATTTATATAAATAGGTGAAGACAACACAGGATAGTACCTTCTTTTTCATTAATGTTCTTCTGCTTAATTGCTACTGACAAACTTTAATGTTATCAGTAAAAATTGCAAATACCTTGTAAACACCTTACAACGAATTTCAAGGGACGAGATTTTTTTTCATAAAAAGAGTTTTCGTTATATGGAGAGAAGAGAACAAATAAATGGTTTTGTGGTAAACCAACCGAATTGAACTAATTTTTACGTTATAGAAAGTTATTCGTTATGACGAACGACGCCGTAATTCGTTTTTGGCCACTTAATATAGAAACTTGAGAAGGAAAATAACCTATTCTAATACTAATACTCTATCTAATACTCTATTCAATTTAGACTCTGAGAAGGCACTTATGAACGTCAAAACTACCACCGGTTCGGACAAACAACCCAGTCATCGAGAAGAACCGGCAAGAAACTCGATCTGGTTTATCTTTTCATAATAACTAACATGTTTTTTTTTTATTATTACTACATAATAGATACATAAAGCTACATTCGTTTTTGCACAGAGAGAGGCGTCACTTCCAGAGGTCGCTATCGTTCACATACTGATCCACCCTGTAATAACCTTTATGTATTAAGACCCGCTTGACATAACACTTGAACGTACTATCCGGCAAATCGTAATAATATAGTTATTGGCAAATAATATAGTTTATTGGGTGATAGAAACTCACCCAAGACTGCTTCGGCCAAAGTGAACAACTGCGGCGAGTACGACCGTCCATCGTTAGAAACGGCAGCACAGAACCGTTCGTTGCTGCCCAACTCTACGTACATGCGGCAGATATTCAGTACCGTACTCGCCGGATCAAATTCAAACTCTTTCATGTCTTTTACCTGTAATGAATACCGATTGTGATTCCATGCATGGCATACGACTGCGATACATGGGCACTAAAGGACAAACACAGACAAAAAACTAGCTAATACAGAAATAGCGATGGAAAGAATCATTTTGTGATGAAATCAGTAATTTGGAGATTATGAGTAAAACTAAAGTAACAGTAACAACTCTACTCCATTGAACAAATCCATCCAAAGGTAGCCTGGAAGATATTGCTATTTTTTTTTTATGGCATAAGTAGGCAAACGAACAGGTGGGTCACCTGGTGTTATGTGATCATCACCGTCCATGGACACTGACAATACCAGAGGAGTCGCAAGTGCGTTGCCACCCTTAGGGGGGAAGGGTTAGGGGAGGGAGAGGAGAGAGGAGAGGGCAGGGGAGGCGAGTCTCCGGCGCTCTCACTGACCGAACGAAACACTACAATGCAAGCACTGTTACTTCACGTCGGTTTTCTGTGAGAGGGTGGTACTACCCCGGACGAGCCGACCCATTAATGCTGAAATCAGTAATAGTTTCAGCGTCGGTTTTCTGTGAGAGGGTGGTACTACCTCGGACGAGCCGACCCATTAATGCTGAAATCAGTAATAGTTTCAGCGTCGGTTTTCTGTGAGAGGGTGGTACTACCTCGGACGAGCCGACCCATTAATGCTGAAATCAGTAATAGTTTCAGCGTCGGTTTTCTGTGAGAGGGTGGTACTACCTCGGACGAGCCGACCCATTAATGCTGAAATCAGTAATAGTTTCAGCGTCGGTTTTCTGTGAGAGGGTGGTACTACCTCGGACGAGCCGACCCATTAATGCTGAAATCAGTAATAGTTTCAGCGTGGCTCTACCACCATTAATAGCAACATGGCCGCCCATTGTACCAATAACAAAACGTGTAATGTTTTTGAAATGAATTTATATAATTGGTGTACAATAAAGTTTAAATAAATAAATAAAACAGATATAGTAGCTCTATAATGGACGGCACATATGTTGTGTAGCAAATTAAATAAATGGAGCAAGCAAGTAACTTTATGGTATCCAAGGGAGGACACAAGAAAGCAAGGAGTGATGACATCCGCTTAATCTTGGGTCCAAATCGGACTAGAGTAGCAGATGACAGGGCTCAATGGAGAGAGCTGGAGGAGGCTTATACTAAGAGGCACACCGAAGTGCGAGACATTATATAGCAACAAATCATTTTAAAAATCGCTTGTATCATGTATCTTGTAGCACATTCGGATATAAAAAAGCTTTATTACAATAATACCGATTGTGAAAATGCGGTGGGTTCATCATATCTTACGGTAGAATGTACCAGTTTCCTATATCGTTACATTGTATAGCAAAGTTCCCCAAACTTTTATATCTCATAGGGTCTATGAGATTTTTACTGTATTGGAAGACCCCCTATTTTTTTATATCTTTGAATTCAATCACAATGTTAATAGTTTGCTAAATGAAATTTATAATAATTCAATGCTTTCATTCAAATTAAATTTCCACAAATGTCCCTATAGAATAATTTTATAAGTTCATCCCATCATTAATAAGGAATTTTCTCCCGATTTATGGATGCATGTATTAATGAAATTTTCTGAATCTAGCTCCATGTCTCCATCAAATTCCAAAGAGGTTACTTACTTATATGTCTATTTAAAATAAAATACTATGTAAGTACAAAACGCACTTAAAACACAAGCCATATTTTATTATTCCATTCATAGAAAGTACAAATTTTCTTCACGACTTGTTAAAACTGTGCCATAAAAGAACAGCCGAAGGGTTAAGATGAATATTAATAGAGACGTACGTACCTTGAAGTTCTTCTTGTTGGGTCCGACTAAGTGGAGCAGGAAGTAATTGAGCATAGAGGCGATGCGTTCGACGAGCGTCGGGTGACAGAACACGTACGGCGCATGCGCAGTGAGCCGCACCAGCGTGCGTATCGTATCGCGCCCCAGTATGTTGTCGAAGCGCGCCAACATGCCCGTGTGCGACAGGTTCGAGAGAGTCTGCTCGCGTTCCTGAGCAGGTAAACTGGCCCACCCACTAGAATCCCTGTTCCGAGAATTTTATTTATACCAGGCGAAAGGTTAGACACAGTATTCTAAGATATGACACTTCATGGTCACATTTAACACATAAATTAATAATATCAAAACAAATACTAATAGGCAACAAAAATTTATAATTGGTATGGATAATAACTTAAATAAACCTAGTTAATAACTTTCGATAATGAAACGGACAATAAACTTTTTTGTTTGTTCCAACTTCGAAAGATGATCCTTTGTTAGTTGGTTGGCTTCAATTTCACTTCATCCGACGGTCATTGACACTGTGCTTTAACATAGACGCATAGAGGATATCGAGTATAATTTTTGTTAGTTTCTAGGTAATTAGGTCATATATTAAGCACCTATTTTTTTAATCGATTTAGATCGAGAATCGTGTGCTGATTGTCCTCCATAAATATTGCTACTGTCTGAACATTCACTTATATTTATTTAGAAATCCAACAGCATAACAATGGAGTTTTTAGCGGGTTCACGGAAAGTCATGTAGTGATATTTATATTTTATTCACAATCTTGTGTTATTTGGCTTAAAATATCATTACCTACGATCGACAATGACAGTAATAACCTACTAGAAGAATGGTTGAAAAAAAAAATGTAACAATTAAAGCCAAAACAGGATTTCGTAATTACAAGGAAGGAAGGTATAATAATAGTTTTTTTTGGCAACCAATCTTCTAGATTATTACTGCCATTGTCTAATAAGTAATAATAATATACAAATGGCTTTTGATAATTTCAATGTTCTAACAATATCACATATGTAAAATAGTCAAAAACCTTTTTCATATAAGAATATTTTTTAATTTTCCGTTTTCAGGGTTTCCGACGTATTATAGATATACATTATATAATGTTAAGCGATGACTTAATATTTTATGATGTGAAATGTTAATCTCATAGAGGTGCCATGATATTTTGATTTCAATAAATGTACAGTGATTGCCGATTTCATTATTTCCGAATCTATGGTCTGGAAACCTGTACGGTATCTGAAGATATGCAGATTCGATTCAATTTTTTTGTATACATGGACAATTAAAATAATTATATTCATCTAAAAACATTTATTATGAACTTCAGCGATACCTTATACTGTATGATAAATATATGTTAAATGATCTGTTCCATTATGTTACCAGCAAATTATAATTTTTCAATGAGATAGTCCACAATAAATTTATTCAATTTACTAGAATTCTAATTGGAAAAGGCCGTAAGCTTCTTTAATAATACCTTAAAGACTATTTTATATTAAGAAAAAAAGGATTTGATAAAATATGCTACATACATTGTACTCTGCATTGTACGTATTTGAGCCATGTTTCCGAGTGCTTCATCCAGTAGAAATATACCGTCATTCATTAACAAATTGACGAAGCGTAGAAATATAGGCGGGTGTACTGCTTCCATATTTGATTCGGCTTCCTTCGCTAATTTACTGTAAAGATTCATATCATATAATGTTTTATTATGACATAGACAATAGATTTTAAATGTCATTTCTGATTGTCTTTTACTGTGTCAACTGTCATTTAAATAGATGACATTTACAATAAATATCAATGACATGTAGTCCGGTGAAGCCGCTAAGACCTTGGTGGATCAATAGCATAGTCATTTCGAGAAAAAAAAATCAATGGCATAAGTCAGTAGTAAATTTATTCAAAGAGCCTTTTTTAAACTCAAGCTTTACTTTAGTAAATATTTTTATCAAAATAATAGTAGGATCACAAGTGCACTTTCAAACTTGCCTTTGGTCAATGTCCTTTTTGTGAGTGACTATACAATTCTAGCTTTCTAAAAATGTGTGCCCTTTTCTGTACGCCTACGTTTCATAAACGTTTCTTTGTCTCTTACAAGATAAGTTAATAGATAATATTCAGTGTTTATACTAAACATTTGTGAAAGAGCCGAAACTAAGGAGTGAAAGCCGGCAAGGATTTGACAACCACTAGTATAGGTTATTAGTTGATATTGTTGAAATTAATTGAAAACAATCCATTTATACAGTTTTCTGTATAAAAATAATTATTAAATGTACAAATAAAATGAAAAATGTTTTCTACATTTTATTATTTTTTGGTTACAGGAATCTACGGAAGAATACAAGGGTACATTTTTATTTTTTATTGTAAGCACGGCAAAATGACTGCACTGTGCCTGATAGTAAGCACACTACAATACAAAAACAATGGCGACCACCGAGACCGAGTGACACACTATCCATCGCCGGTCGCCGCTGTCATGGCCGACTGCGAAAAGCTGGATATGCATAGGCTGATCCCGAAACGCGACTCGGAAAACTATGACGGGCATTTTCGCCATATACATGATACATATGTGTATATATATATACATATATTACACACAAAGGAATTAAATGATATATTTATAATGGAGCAAATTTAAAAGCTATTTATTACGCTATAACTTGGCATTAGAGGGTGCTGTAAGCAATGATTTGTATATAATTTCATCAATCGCCATAAAAATTGGGATGTTTGGATATTATTGAAAACGCAGAATACAATAAATAATAACAAACACGTGTAACGCCTCAGGATTCGCTAGTTTTGTAAATATTTATATGGTTCAATTTTTTTTAAATCCACTTATCAATTATGACTAAAGCAATAAAATACTATTTTGAAAATTTAAGCACTTATTAGTATGTGAAGTGACAATATAGCCATAACGAAACGCTTTTAAGAATGAGGAAAATCGATTTTTCCAGAACATTCGATACATCGAGATCGAGAACATTTAGAATCAACGAGTAACAACTTACCTGAAAGCATCTCTGTGTTCTTCAATACCCCATAGGAAGTCCATAACGAGGTACATGGGTCTGCGATAGTTAAACTTCTGTTCGAATTGAACACTCTGACCAGTCATTTCTATTCCCACAAACACATCCAATAAGCAAGGCACTAGCTGGAATGTATTTCATTATTTTATTAAGTTGGTAAAATGCTATGTTTAAATAAAGGACCAGACCCTCAAATGCAGTTCCCGGAACCAACATTTGGGTGCTTAGTTTATGTAACTTGTTAGTAGTAATCATGTTATGGTTTCACTGCATTATTTCCATTCATTGAATGCTTGGACACATTATATTGAATGCATATCGATGAATGAATGTATGAATACGCTACCACTAAGCTATCATTGTTTGTTTTCAAGATATAATTAACTAGTGGTGATAATATATCTTCGCTATGTTTTTATAAATATGGAGGAGTAAACAAAAGTTTTTTTTATACGGCAAATATTCAAAGTGAAAATGAAAAATATTTTATGAAATTTAGGCCCCAAAAATACGCTTATGAATCATAAAACTACTACTGATTCGGTAAACAACCCAGTCATAGAGAACAAGCAAGAAACTCAATCTGGTTTATCTTTTCATGATACATATTTTTACAAAGAAAGATACATTTTACATTAGTTTTTGGCGGATCTCATTTCCAGACATCACCATTATTCAAATATTGATCCACACTATGATAGCTTTTTGACACTAAAATCTGCTAGACTTGGTAATACACCTTACTATCCGGAAAATGATTATGTGCTTTGGGATTTTCGTATAGAATCAACCACAATTAGTTTTAAAAAAATTGGTATTGATCTTAGTAAATCTGAACATCATGCGTCGAATTTGTCATTGTTTCTAGTATTTAAATTATGTCAGTCTTTTACTAAATCCAGCTTATCTTAGTTTAAGTGATGGTAGAATCAGTGTGTTATAAATATGGAGGCGAAATCAAGTTGGAGAATGAAGAAATTAAAAAATGTTTTTGTAGAGTCAAACGTAAATGAATATAGAAAAGTACCTAAAAAAAATTGTATGGCGATTTTTGTAAATATTGTTAGATTCGGTCTTATGGATGAGACAATAAAATTTTCATTTTTGTACAACGAATTTTCAAAGAAACTATCTTATACAGTCTGGTATATCTTATCTTATATCTATATAAAGGAGTAAATGAAAGATTTTTTTGTACGAACAGTTTTAAAAATTACGTTAGAATTAGACTTACTTGGATATCTCGTTACGGTTAATGAAGAAATTGTTTTATTTAAAAAGAAAGTTAAAGACAAAAAACAATTCTATGCAACTAGAATAGAGTACTTATTTACCTGTAATCTATGCGGATGTTCTTTGAAAAGTTGTTCCCTGTAGAAAGATGCTAAGCTGCTAAGAGGCTGTTGGTCATCCGGATGATTGGGTAACATCGCTTCCAGACATTCTGCTAGACGTGCCCTAAAACCCAGATAAATTAATATTTTAATAACTAAGTTATACAATGTATGTACTAAGACATTTAATAACTTCTTTATTAACAGTCGAGGTGAGAAATTCAAGTAGCGTATTATATGAAAAATAATTGAATCAAAATGTGCTGTATGTATTTATTAAAAACTAAAAATATATACGCCAAAATATTATATATATATATTTAAAATGATTGTAGGTTAAAATGACAGTTATACACCTACTAACAGTACATCTACTAATTATACCTTAGTACAGCTAAGTAGTACTATAAATACACCTGATTTTTTTTTTTCATGATCAATGTTTTTATACCTTCCTTTCGCTATAATGCACTAATAGATGGCGCTGCAAGGAGTCAATAGTGTTAATTTGTTGTGACTTATATAAATATGATATAAACGGTCTATGTTCAATATCTATATATGAGTAGTCCGGTGAAGCTGTGAAGACCCTGTAGGGTCAATAGCGTAGTCAGTTCGAGGAAAAAAAAAATCTGTATATAAATAGACTGAAACAATCAACTTAAGTGCATCTTCCATCTCTGTTTCTCAATCCATTTTGTTATTCTTTTATTTGTTTAGTACATAGGGGGTCGATTTCGAAATTCAAGGGGTTTGCAAATTGGGATTGATAATAGTGAATTCAAAAGCAAGTCGTGATGAATATTTTAACTTTCTATAAACAGAATAATAAAATATGACAGTATGTTTGTACTTAAATAAAATTTCTTTATAATAGACATATAAGTCAGTACTTCTAAAAGATAAATGTTTATGGAATTTGATGAAGATATGTTAATAGATACAGATAATTTCACGATTACATACATCCGTCAATCAGGAGCAAATTTGTGATCGATGATGTGATAAACTTAGAAGATTCTTTTATAAGTACTTTTGTTGAAATTTAATCTGAATGAAAGCATTGACTAGTTTTAATTCCGTAGTAGAAAATGAATTAATTAATAATACCTAATTACATATTAGATTTAATTTAGCAAGCAATTTGCTTTGTGGTTGGATTCAAAGCTATTCGAAACATAGAGGGTCTACCCAATGCAGTGAAAATTGGTAAGGGGTTTACGAGACAAAAAAGTTTGGGAACCACTGGTTTAGTAGATATTAACGAACTTTGGTATTATGAAGAAAATAAATTTGGAAATAATTCGTCTTTTTTCCTTAATGTTGAGAACTTAACATATAATACTATTCAAATTAAATGCATGTATGTATTAGAAATATTGTTAGTATATATAATAATACCTGAGATGTGGATTGTAAGTGCGCGACGAATCACCCATAAACGTAATAACAAGAGTCAGGACCGGTTCCAGTATACCCGAGATGTCCGCCTCCTCAATGACAGTCCGTCGCGCCATTGTGATCAGAACCACAATGTTCTCTAAGACAAACTCGGGAATACATCTGTGTATATAATACAAATCGTATTTGTTAATTTACCTTTTAAATTCAACGATATTACAATTAAAGATACGCTACCTACATAATACTTTGACGAAACATATGGCACGATAATGCACTCATACGTATCTAATGCAGTCATATTGTATCGCCACATTGTCTTAGATAAAATGTGAAAGGAAGATGGCATATTCTCAATATCGGTTGTAAAAAAGAAATAGTTATATGTTGGTTAGATACGGGCGGATTGACGGGGCAGCAGTCAAAAATAAGCTGCTAGCCAAGTTTTAATAAGGCGCTGTCGAAGCGCTTATGATATATATATATATCATTGTCTACTGTCATTGTAAACTTCATCGCTGTACATTGTTAATTCAAATTTATGTAAATAACAATCAAATGCCAAACATATGTAAGCTTCAGAATGGCTACTTGTCTAATTCTTGTTTTATCATATTTGTAATTGAGTCCTTACATTTAAAAATTAGCTAAATCCAATTGTAATTGTTCATATAATATGTACAAAATTTGAAGATCTTGAAAAATAAGGTAAAATATTAGGAACGGCTAAAATTGTACTAGCTTATTTTCAAATGTAGCGACTCAATTGTCATGACAATTTTTTATACAATTAAACAGAAATGTAAAAGAATTCAGTTACAAAAACTCCACGTAGAAAAGTGGATAAGTGTGTGAGACGGAAGACAACAGAGAGATTTTCAAAAATATTGACAGGTTGATGTTCAATAGTTCATACAAACAGACAGATATTTCTAAAGACGATTGAAATTTATTTTATTATTATTCCTAGACACCTGCAACAATTTTTATATAAAAAATTACATTCTTATTATATGTATAGAAGATTTCAAATTCAGTCGCCATTATATTTCATTACATGGTCGTATTGTAAAGTTTTGGTCGCATTTTTTAAGTATAGCTGTACGAAGTCAGAGTGGGCAGTTAGTACATAAACAAAAGAAATAATATACCTTAAAGTATCCGGTGGTGGTGTTGTAACAGGCATTTGTACATGTATGAAGTTAGTTGGTGCGTATGTTTGTTGCGGATGAGTCGGGTTTGGGCGCATTGCAATCTGAACTAGCCACGTGCACGTAGTGGCCAGTAGCCGATGTAGATTATTCAGCATATCCGTTTCAAGTAGAGCGCAGTGAAGACTCACAAACCTACAAATATAAACTTAATTAGGGCTCAAGGAACAGACTATATGTCTATATAAAATAATCTGTAGTTCTGCCTGTACATTTAAACATTTTTCCCAGTTTTATATTATTCGTGAAAATATGATATTAAAATTATTTGTCGTTTCCAAAAAAAGGGTATAAACCATTGCAAAAATTATTAAGGCCGGGTTAGTATGGGAAATCTGCCCCGCGGCTTTTTGTGTCACACTTTGGAAACTGATTTGGTGTGGAATAAAAATAAGTCCCCTAAATTTTTAGCCATATATATCAAGCGATTTTCGTGATTTTGAAAAAAAAACGCCTTCTTTTATATATTATCGTTATTTTGATAGTAGAACTCAAAATTTATTAATAATGATTTTTTCCCTAATTCTTAGGAGTCAAAGACATAAAAAAATGTGATTATGATCCTTAAACGAAAAGCCAATTTTTAGCGTAGGAATGAATTTTTTTTTAGTCTTTTTGAAAGTCACTAAGTTATGTCAGAAAATCTCTTTTATACTCCTTTATACTCAGGGAATTTTTCGAATTATTTGAAGTGGTGCAACAGTATATAAAAAAATTAAGAAGTCATAGATAATAACTTAGTCTTCGTTTTATTAAAATCGGTCTACTCTATCAAAAGTTATTATAATTTGAATGACGGCTCGAGTTAAGTAGGAAAGAAGAGTAATATATACTAACTTATAGTAATAAAGCTGGAGCTGGTTTGGCTGAATGCGTTAATCTCAGGGACTACAGGTCTGATTTGAAAAATTCTTTCAGTGTTAGATAGCTCATTTATCGAGGAAGGCTATATCACCACGCTAAGACCAATAGAAGCGGAGCACCAATGATGAATGTTTTAAAATATTTTTTTTATTTTGAGATCTTCCGCTACATGTTAGTGTTAGCCCAAAAGTAACTACTCCACGCGGACGAAAACGAGGGCAGAAACTATTATTATATAAAGTTTTTGAAACTTGTACATTGAATATAGTGAACGAATAACACGACACCCAAGCCAACCTCACCTACACGTGGTGCACCCTGCTGAATAACGAAAGAGGCAATGGCGACTGGGCGAATGGTGACTGGGCCGCAACCATCATGTATATGGTTAAAAAGCCCGTCATAGTGATTCGCTTCTGCGGGTCGCGTTTCGGGATCAGCCTGTGCATATCCAGCTTTTCGCAGGCCGGCATGACAGCGGAGACCGGCGATGGATAGTGTGTCACTCGGTGGTCGCCATTGTTTTTGGACTGTACTGTTCTTACCATCAGGCATAGAGCAGTCACTATGCTGTGCTACAATAAAAAAAAACAAGTATTTCAAAGCTTCAGTTAGAAATAATAAATAAAAAATTACAAGATACTTGGTCATGAGATGGTTAACACGCGCTCGTAGTGCGTCGCGCACGTGCTGATGCGGCACGGACTCGCCGTCAGCGAGAGCGCGCTGCGCCTGCGACAGTTCTTGCCCGGCCCGCCATAGCTTTTCGGCGCATACACGTACACCTTTCAATATAATTGTCTCGTTACATTATTGAAACAAAACTTCTTTACGCACGCTCGACTTGGGGAGAAGCTGGTGAATGCGTCACTAGAGCGTTACGAAAACGTGTGATCGGATGAGACGAACGGAAGTCGAGAGTGAGATATAGAGGGAGAGTGACGTTTCGTATTATCAATGAAAACGCATAATAAATTTAAATATGTATAGAAAATGCATATTATATTATACATATATGTACATATACATATAAAGATGGGGATAAAGAAGTTTTACTTCAGTCGTGTCGTCTATCGCACACTCGTTTTTGAAATATACTGACAACTGAACATCAATCATCAATCAATCTGTCGATATTTTTGAAGATCTCTTTGTTGTCTTCTGTCTCACTCACTTATCCTCTTTTCTACATGGAGATTTTTTTAACTGAAATCATTCGCTTTTCTGTTTGATTGTTTAAATATATTTTCCTTCATACAAAACCTTTCATGACAATGGAGTCGTTACGTTTCAAAATAAGATAAATCCAAATTTAGCCCTTCCTAGTATTTTACGTTAGTTTTCAACATCTTCAAATTCTGTTCATGTCAAATATGAAGAAGAAAGCGGCATAATTTGAACTTCGTTCTCGGTGTATAAAAACTGGTGGAAATTTGAAACAAATGAAATATGTTATATGAACGATTAATGTTGAATTTAGCTCATTTTGCAATGTAACAACCCTGAGTGCCTTAAGCGCTCGCCTCAGTAGTCCGGTGAAGCTGTTAAGACCTTGCTTAGTCAATAGCGTAGTCAGTTCGAAAAAAAAGAAAAAAAAATGTAATGTAACAACTCAATAAAGTGAGGACTTCTTTAGACCCGTTGTGAATTGCAACTCGGTGAAAAGAAAAAGCGACATTAAAAAGAGACAAGCATATACCTCTATAGGATTTAACGTACGAGAGAATAAATTAAGTTTCGGACATTATAGTTTATTCTATTTTTTTCATAGGCGTCAGTTCTATTGTGTGTGAACGAAAGTTTAATTTTACTGCCTATATACTGTTATTTTGACGAGCCTTTACAGATTCACCTGATTTTTTTGAATGAGTGCTTAACATACTCAACCATATGGCAACAAGCTCAATGACGCCAAAGTGGACCAACGTCTGCTTGGGTTGTTGCGTTTTTTAATAACCATAAATGATTCTCACCCAAGTCAATACATTTTTGTGTCATAAAAAAACATTCGGTGACGAAATTGTATGTCTCAGCAGTTGGTCTCTTTATTGGCTGTCCATCTTCACCCTCTAACGCTGGTAGTAAACATGTTTCGGTGTTTAAGCAGTCCAAATGAACAGACTTTGAAGCACATTCTTCTGTCTGTAAATTAAAATAAAATCACTTAATATGAAAATTCCATTATCCATTTTATAATATGCAGAGCATATTGTGTTTTTTTTGCAACCAATCTTGTAGTACATTATTACTGCCAGTTTCTTGCGACAATTCCAATGTTCTACTAACAAGATGGTGACCCTCTAGTTAGAAATTTAAAGTTTTTGTGGCAAATTAAAATCCATCCATGGTATTATTTCCCATCTATGTCACTTGTGCACAAAGACCAAGCTATATTATGTAAAACATCACAAATATCACAAAATATCGAATCAAATAACAAAAAAATATGTATATAATATGAAATGACATTCCAAAATCCCGCCAATAACTCTGTGTTCTTTACTTATCAATATTGTATCACTTTGCATTAGAGGATAGAACATAATAGTAACCTACAGATATGGTGACTGATTAATTTATTAATAATTAATTAAACTATACAAATACTTAAAATGTGAAGTTTATGTATTTAGACATAGTTTTCAATATCAGAAATATGTGTGTATTATAATGTAAAAGCAACCCATCCTGGCATAACTTGGATTCACAAGTATTTCAACGATTTGGATTCAATTTTTAAGTTTAGAAATCTATAGTTCAGCAAAACCATAAAATAATACGGAAGAATCTTTACACGAACAACGTCTTTTTGCCGCGTGTAATTTCAAATCTGTGACATCTCCTAATATTATCATCAAAATAATGAAAAAGGTACCTAAACCTTCCGGGAGAATGAGAATTTCTGTAAAAGAAAGCAAAATACGCTTGAAAACCTTATCACCATCCATTGTAGTTTAAAGGAACTAAGATGTAGGTCTCCAAAATGATCCATATGGACCTCTGGGCGTCGATTACGAATTTCAAGGGGTCCACGCCAACAAAAATAAAATCTGAGGCTTGATAATAGTGAATTGCATTTAAATGTCGTTATGAAAATTATAACTTTCTATGAATGTAATATTAAAATATGCTAGTGTGTTTGTACATACATAATACTTTTTGCCAATAGACATAAGCAAATACTTCTAAAAGGTAGATTTTAATGGATTTGAATGAAGATATGGAGCTACATTCAGACAATTTCAAGACATGCGGATATGTATGCACAGATGTTAATCAGGAGAAAATTCCAGATCCATAATGAGATGAACTTATACAATTGATGCATATTTTTGTTGACATTTAAATTCAATGAAAAACTTAAATTATTATAAATTCCATAGTAGAACTTTATTTTATTTACAATACTTAATTACATATTCAATTTCATTCAACAAGCTATTCCGTTTGTGGTTGGATTCAAGGCTATTATTCAAACTATAGGGCAGTGGTATTCAACCTTTTTTAAAATGGGCCACAAACACACACGTTTCACTCATGGTGTTGCGGTCCGCAATCTACAAAAATTGAGGTAATAAATAATAAAACGTAATGTAAAAATGGACAACATATTAATGCAGTAAAAAATGGTTCTCCAATAAAACAAGCATGCTCATAGTTTTTCTGATATGCACGAAATTTAAAATAATTAAAAATAAAGTATAATCTGTTGGGCCAACTACAAAGACACGGCTGGTGAGTATAGCTTCTGTAGGGGGTCTACCGATACAGTAAAAATTAGTATGGGGTCTACTAGATAAAAAAGTTTTGAGCACCACTGGACTAAGGTAACATAGACAGATACAAAAAGCGACTGCATTTTATATTGGAATTTATCTATAGATCTACAATCTAGATACAGTTTAGAGCAAATTTAAGCTACATAGAAATAAAAACAATGAACTTACTGGAACTGCAGCATAGGTGGGATCAATTTTCAAAGACTTTGGGTCATCAGCGACTGCACAGAATGGTTGGCAAAGCTGAAGCAATACCGCACCTAAGTTCAACATGAATCCATCTGACACGCAGCTTAATGTTGTTGCATTTATTTCCCCGGCCTGTAATATTATGAATTAAGCGTTGATAAAATACATACAAAAACGTTTTCTTTATTTTCATCAACTAATTAAATTTGAAATCATTACAATGAGTATTGTTGCTATGTAAGGCTGGAATTTTATAACCAAAATTTAGCAGAGTAGTGTAAACTGTTAAAATAATACCAAAGACACAAATCACCTACTTCACCAGTATACAGTTACACAGTTAACCTTTAAAGAAATGGTTCTAGAGGTATGTTAAAATATTCTATCTGACCAGAACATAACTGACATAGACATTACATAAAACCGTTAGATAAAGAACCGGGTATATCGTAAAGACACACGATAGAAATGAAACTTCTGTATTAGAACGAAACATTTAAATTTAAAAAATACAACAAAAAGCCAATGTCACTCATACAAGTACTGAATATTCTCGACATTGCTAAAATGTGACCTTGGCGAAATGACAGTGGTGACCGGCGATGGATAGTTTATCTCTCGGTGGTCTCCATTGTGTTTGCATTGTACTGTGCTTACCATCAGGCACAGTGAAGTCACTTTGTGGAGCTACAATAAAAAAAAATCAGTGATTGGACAAGAACCTGTGGTGGATAGTTTATCTTTCAGTGGTCGCCATTGTTTTCGCATTGTACTGTGCTTACCATCAGGTACAGTGCAGTCACTTTGCCGAGCTACAATAACAAAAAAAAATCAGTGATTGGACAAGAACCTGTGTTTTGAACACTCTACCCGACACAGTGTTTACCACCATACTACGACAGACAAAAAGGTTGTCTGTCAGAATTTGACAGCTTTCCCATAAGAAGTTTCACTTCAATAACTATGGTTTTCATTTCACAATGAGTCACTATAATTTTAATTGTTATTTATTTTCCAACTGTTTAATAATTATTCTTTTATAATAATATGAACTCTATTTACTTATAATAAACTATTATATCTGTGACTTCATTTGCATCCTTTATCTTAACAATGTATTTTATGTATAGAGGACAAAACATAAGCATAAAAATCGTGCATAACCTGTTTAGCATAATTAATAGTCAGTATTTATATAATATTTTTATTCAAACAGCATAAATTAGAGACTTCTTACTTGTACATTCCATAGTTTACCCCTAGCAGCATTACATTTTAAACATTTTCCAATCCAAGTTAGCACACGATTTCTCATATGTGGCCCTCCTTTTAATAATGAAAGAAATATTTTATGTAAATTATTAATTAAATGGGAGGATGCATTCCATATTGATGATTCCACAAGTGATGTAGCTGCCTGTAAATTTTAAAATTAAACAGTACTATTAACACTTTATAAGAAATTTAAAGTGTGATTCAAAAAAGTTATTTAATAATTAATTTGATTCCATGACATTTAAAAAGATGACATAGACAAATTAATTTGTTCATTTTCACTCTATAACAGATATACTGTTCATATATTTGAATTGGTTTATGTTTTTATCAGCTAATGAAATAAATATTGTTTAACATTTTAAATATATATACCCGGTCTGCTGGATTATCAAAAAATTCATGGACGGATGAAGGAGTTTTGGGCAAAGCCGAAAGGCTTAAAAGAGCACCAATCACGGAATCTTGATAAAGTCGACCACTTTCGCCCTTTGGTTCGCACGCTTCCATTAGTATTGGTGCCAAATGTTGATTACCTTATAAATAACATAATGATTAATACTGAAGAATTATTTTGAACATCCTAAATAATATTGTAAATGCAAAAGTGAGGTTGTTTGTTTGTATGTGTACTCTTTCACAACTGAAATACTCGACCAATCCTTGTGAAATCTCACATACACATTGTCAGGGGATAAAGAAGAATAAAGAGTACCTTCCATTATAAAAATATAAAAAGACTGTTACTGAGAGATAAGTTAAATCTAGATTAACGTGATTGAAGCCACAGGCAAAAATAAGTAAAACTATAAATACTGGTTAATTACATAGACAACACAAAATTTTTTTTTAACAATGTTGAATATAGAAAATTATTCAAATTCCAGATAAACAATATCTAAATTTCACAATTCTACAAAAATATACCTACATCAATTATGAGTATAATACTGTACCACATTTAATTACAACCAATATAGTGAGAAACCTATCATTATCACTCAATTAGGCGAACAGCATTTCAGAATAAACTGGTGTATGTCCAAATATGTAGTGGATTGCTTCTATCGTGATACATGGTATTAATTTGTAGTTTAAAGTTTCTTATTATTTAATGTTCCTTGTCTCTCAAAACCTTGATACTGACTAAGGTTACAACTATTAACTAAATGAATCTAGTACATATCACAGACCTCAAAGGATAAAAGTTTGTATTGTTTAAAATGTTACCATCCTTTTTCCTGGTAAAATACATTTGGTGCAATAAATATGTGGGTTATTGTAATAATATAATTTGATAAACTTTACATGTTTCCTTAATTATAAGAATTCTTTGTTTCCATTCCAATGATATTAATTGAGAACGGAGTTTGACAGTAAGAAAACCGAAAGCCATTAATTAATAAGAGTTGTACTTACTAGCAAATACCTGAATTGAGGGTAATATATAAATAGGAAGATTCACTAAATTGTACTTGTTTATATCAGTATGTATTCTTCTTAATACATGTAACATTGTTTGTTTTAGTTGTTCTTCAGACCCATCCTCACCTGAAAGAGAAATTTAAATAGAATTTACTTACTATTCATTATCTTCACTATCAAATCGAATTTAGATCAATTTGAATAATTTATATATTAATTTACATCAAACATTAGCAAACTTAGAAAAATCCGAACATACATTAATACTATTCTTATTAATTCTCTTACATTCACAATACACTAGTTTCTAAGTCCTATCAAACCAAAACCAGTTTATATATATTGTGGCTACTTTATCTGTAAAGTTAAATAAACCATCTGATATATTTTAACAAGACTTTCATTGTTAGATAGAGGACTAATTGACTACAGTCCTAGCTAAACTTTTGAACCCTCTAAATACAGTTGACCAGACACAAATTTAGGTATAAATACATAATGTATTATATGTATGATATCGGAACAACTTGAGGATAAATTAATGCCAATTTTAGATTCTTATAACAATGTGTTTTGTTAAACATTTGACTATATTGACATGTATGAATGTATACCACACTTATAGCTATATCAATGTGTTCAAAAATCTTAGATACACTACATCTTCTTAATTTTATTTTAAAATTAAATATTACTATTTACTGGATAGTGGGGTATCCTTTCTGACTGGATACTACTAATATATAGATGATGATAAACTCATTACACTGACTATTTTAGATTTGAATATTTAAGGATTAGGTGATGTATATAGGATTAGCGGAGAGCTTAAGAACAACATATGACAACACCCAATGCTAGCTGATTGAAGACCTTCCAGTGTCCCATTTTGAATTGCATGTGCTTACAGTCAGGTACGATGCAGTCACTATCTCATGTATGGATAAAAAAATAAATATATGTAAATAACATTTGTAATATTTTTTTATTAAGTATTCAATACAGGAATACATTTGCAAAAACCTTCTTGTAGTGTATATGTTAATAATCAATAGAAATTAGTAAATTTTCTGACACTTTCTGGTATAAAACAATGATAGTGCAACATTTAATGAATTGTGAGTTTCTATATAAAACTTACCCTCCAACATAAATGCTGTGACAATATCGATAAAAAATGTGTGGCTCTGCGGGTCAACATGCTGCAATAACTCAACAAGTTGCTTAGAAAAATCTTGATCTTCAAAAAGTGCTGGCTGTTTTATGGCTGTTACGGCATTTCTGAATATAAGTTCTTTCATTTTCACTAATGCATTTCCTACTGTATCTGTGTCTACACTTTCATAACTCTGAAGATTTTGCATGGAGCTGAATAAGTAGGGAAACACTTGCTTTTGTATCACATGTTCTTTATAAGATTTAGTTGTTTTGGGCAACACACATGATTCAATGTTCTGCAGTAGCAGTCTCTCAAATAAAGCTTGTTCGAGTGCTTCCAAATCGATGTATTTACGAGGTTTTGACCCTTCTGCTAGTTCCTCTAAATAAACTAATTGTCTGTCTGTCTGCCCCTCTAAAGCATCTGGATTTATGGTAAAATAAAATATATTTTCAACGAGATTATTTATTGTTTGTGCATCATTTTCTTCTGACGATTTAAACAGATTCGTTGAAGTGGTAGTGCTTAGATGTCCTGTATTAACTGCTGCCCCGACTTCTGGAGATCCTAATAAACCAACGAATGGATTACCTGGATCAGACATTGCGAGTCAATTACTTAAAATGTTGAGACATTTATATTAGCAATGATACTTAATTTTTAAATGTAGTAGAGACACGAATATGATACAATTTTATATTTAGTTTTAAAATGCTGACTTTTCACAAATCACAATTACAGACTTGTTAAATTGTTAAAATTGACACTTTTTGATTATCATGATGACAGTGACATTTTCGATGGTACAGAATAATATTTTTATGAATAATAAATTATTATAATGAAATCTCAAACTTATTCATTCAAAAACGAATTCCATAAAACTTAATTTACTAAGTACTTAAGCACAATAATTATATAGATAACAAAAATTTGTGTTTTAAAAAAACATCTTGTTAAAGGGAATAAAGAAAAATATAATAAATCCATTTCTTATTTCAATAAAGGAATTAAAATGAATATTATATCATTTAAAAATAAAAATTTTTATAAAGGAATTAATAATAAAAACTTTACATAGATAATGAAATTACGATACTTTTTAATTTTTTCAGAGGGCGATAGTGATTTCCGCTACAGTAGCGCTAATAAATGCTTCAAAATGCGTTCGAAACCAGAACTAAATATTTTTTGACCGCTCATTATTACGCAGCAGTCGTCGTCTGAAATCAATATAGCGTACTCGATTTATAACGTCCTATCCTATGCAGCAATGCTATGAATATTTCTATTTTACATGGCGTATAGTAGTCGCACATAGTGAATCGTTCATTAATGTAAGATTGGTAACACTTAATATTATTTACTTGCTAGGACATATTTTTATGAATGCGTGTCCCCCTATTTACATAAAGTGCTTGACTCGCTAAAGAAAATATCGTACACGTGCAAAAATAGTTATGTATTATATTTATTTTGTTACACATGGCATATTAACCATTGGTAAATTTGTCTTGTTTCTTTGAAATTCTTGGTTCATATATTTATATACATATTACAAAATGGCGGTCGCATTACTTCTATGTCTTCATTACATATCAGTGGAATTTTTGTTCAGGTTAATGGTGTAGAATGTATAGTTCTCAAAATGCATGATGTTTATTTATTATGTTTAATGTATATCTAAAGAATTGTTCTAAGTATTTGTCCTACTCATTCTGCAAAAATTCATAAATAATAAAGGGAAATTGGTGTCGGTATATTAATTAGAAGCCATTATTTAATGTATGTAGTACTATCTATTACATTTAATCAAGTACATAAATAATCAGTTTAATTTATAAAGATTCTTGATAATGTTAATGCTGCTAAATTAAATTGTCGCTCTTCATTATTATTCTTGTGTGCGTAAGATTATGCGCCATATTATTTCACTGTACTTTGTGTGATAGTGTGAGTGAGCATTATACGACTCGTGACCTCAATGAAAGGAAGGACACAGATATCTTGCTGTTCTAGAAGGCTGACGTCATTCAATCCGCTGCGAGAAACGCAACACACTGCAAGACATTGTGAAATGTGAACGGCCACCCACTGCTTGCTTGGCTTGGCTGTATCTACCTAAATTAATTGAAAGTTGTGGCTATGAACAGTTATTGTACTGACTTCTGCCATATATATTGATTTTTTTTAACTGCGCTTCATCTAAGTAACTTGTGAATCTTGGAGAATAATTCCCAATGCTCATTGTTCCAACGAATATTAGGTATAGTATATAAGAAAAACCGAAATTTACTCGCCGTGTACAAATTTACACTACATCGTACCATTTAAATAACCTCATAATGTTAGGAAATAGATATTTGAAAACTTTATTAAGTGAGAAATTTGTGTGCTTATACATTATTAGGGCTTTTCATATCTGTGAGGTGTAAATCATGTGTGAATTTCGTAATTTTTTAATTCATTTTTACTTTCTCAATCAATATGTACTACTTTGCAAATTGTATTTTTAAATTGGTAGGATTATACAAACATGGCGCTCATTTCCTGTTGATGACTCGCACTGTGTGTCATTGTATCGATTATTTCTGGCTTCGTATGCTATCTCTTTTGCACGTACAAAGAATATTATGTACTATAAACCTTTGTTACATATCAATGAAGGATTTTATACTTCCACACGCCTCACGTTATTTTTAGAACAGAAATGCAGGAATTGTGATATATCTTCAAATAATTGAACAGTTGTAGTTTTTAGGGAATTTATTTAGGGTATTTTTACTAAAGCGATTTCATAAGCTTTGGCAAATCGATCGATCAATGGACCAAAAATTATTATAGTAGGTACTTCAGGAAACAGACATATTTAGATAAATAATTTAGATATATACATAATTTCTATAGAAAATTTGAAAAATCTAACACCAGCTTTATAGCTAAAAATCAATATTTTCATTTAAAAATATTGTTATGTATTCTTTAATATTAGACGTGTTTGATTACTTGCATTTATCTGATCATTACTAGCCGTATCTATTTTATTTGTTTAATTTATTTAAACGAAAATTTCATGATACTCATGCATTTTGTTTCTAGGCTACGTGTATGTGACAAGATAGATGTTACAAAAATACTATAGAAGGATACATGCTCGTTGTTTTTGTTATATAATTTAGTCATTTTCTTAAAGGATTTCTATATATTATATACAATTTTTTTTATGGGCTTGATATATATACTCATAAATTTTGTTACGATTTGGTGAATTGAAGATCTATTTGTTACTTGTAAAATAAAAAAAAGGAGAAGAAATATATAAGATCAATCAAAATCGAATCGTTCTTATTAAGATACACCGATTTTAGGTCAACATTCCTTTGTGATTGCAAAATATAATTTATAATAATATAATAATAATAATTTACATTATGTAATATATAATCCCATTACTTTTGATAACGGAAATATAATTAGTTATATAGATATACTATTTTTTATAATATTACATAATAATTATAACAGGTCCAAGTCTTAAATCAAACTCAAAATCTTGTCATAATTATTTATTTTAGTAAACTATAATTAACTCAGGTCGATTAACAATATTTTGCAATTATACAGTTACGTTAATAGCTTAAAATCTTGTCGTAATTACTTATTTTAGTAAATTAAATTGTTTAATTAACTCGGGTCGAATATAATAATAAATATTTTATAATTATACAGTTACGCTAACCTATACAGTCCTTAAATATGTTTTTGTTTCTCAATTACAGTGACACGTTTATTATGGCGGAGATTCCAACCAATGTAGAAGATTTGGAGGATGGAGAGATTGAGAGTGAAGGTGAAGAAATAAACGAAACTCAAAATCAAAACCAAAATGAAGATGGTGCAACAAACGTCCAGGATAGGTCTTCTCAAGAAAAAACGGAGTCTCATGATATATACTATTCAAAATCAGGTAAGAAAAAGAAATCAAAGTCTAGTAAAGGAGAACAAAAGTCGAAGGAAAAAAGTAAGAAAAGTCGTAGGTACGGTAGTCCTCCAGAAGACGATTTTGCTGGTAACATTGAGAAGGCAATTCGGAAAGCTATGAATAAAAATGATGACGAAGAAATTCAAACGGAAGAAGATGAAGATCGCCGTAAACATAAGAAACGGAAGAAATACGATGGGAAAGAGGGGCCAAGTAAAAAAAGAAAAAAACAGGAGTATTCTGATGACATGGATGAAAATGAAATGATGTGTATCAGAGGAGCTTCTCCTGTACAAAAACAGTCAACCGAAGATACCTTTCCAGAGGATGACCGAGATTCTTATGGTTCTGATAGTAGCCATGATTCTCGAGGTCATAATCATCGTCAACAAAGACACAGGCCTTCTCAACGTGACCGGAATAAAAATGAGAGAAATAAAACTGATCGAAGAAGAAACGCACATCCAATGCAAGATCCTGATGGTGTTTGTTTATATTTTATGCAAGGCAAGTGTCATAAAGGTGATGACTGTATATATTCTCATGATGCTCAGCCACCACGAAAAATGGAATTATGTAAATTTTATCTGATGGATTGCTGTGCAAAACGAGATAAATGTCTTTACATGCATGCAGATTTTCCTTGTAAATACTATCACACTGGGCTTCCGTGTATTTATAAAGACGAATGCAAATTTGCACATGGTAAACCACTTACTGATGGTTTAAAAAATATTTTACTGAAACATATAGAATCTGCGCCAAAAGAAATTTTGGGAGATTTCCCAAGACTAAACAGAGAGGGCGCGTTAAAAATGATCCAAACAACCCAATCAAAGTTAATTCAGCAATTTCCAGAATCGGCAGAAGCGCAAGAAAAAGGTATACCATCCCTTTTTGAACTTCACATACCGCATCCTCAAGGACAAGATTCAATACATATGAATCAATATACTAATGAAAGACATAAAATTTCGCCAAAAGTGCGTCAGTCTAGATGGCAAAATGATAATTCTAATGTTAATTTTAATGTAAGTATTTCACCAAATGGTAACGCTGCTACTGGAACGTCTAATGTTCTAAGTATAAAAAATCTAACAGGAGTTTTGACACCGCGCCAAATATCCGACTTAACGAAAATGGGAATCGAGAATTTAGATCAATTGGGGCAGCTAACTGTTCTTCAATTAAATAGTATTGGATTGTCCTTGAAGCAAATAACTGAAATACAGCTAAACACGATGAGCATACAAAAATTAGGCTTAATAAATTCTTCCAGTGAACCACAGCAACAATTTATTGGGACAACGACGCCAAAAGACTTGGATTTAAGAGTCCCACCAGTTGTTCCCGTACCAAATAATCCATCTATTTCGTCAGATTTTCCAGGAAAGGATATTGACATGCGTTTTCAGCCATCAGTAAGTCTTCCTGTTACTGAAGAAATTTCAGATAAAGTAGTTAATCAGAAAGATTCGCAGTCCATGAAAGATATGATCGATATAGATCAATATACAAAAGATGCTCTTAAGTTTGCTTCAAAGGATAAAGAAAATATTGATATTACTAACGAAACTTTTGATAATGATAAAGAAGTTATTCCTAATGAAACAAAAGATGTAGATCATAGAGTACTTCCTTTTTCTGATGACGTTCCACGTGTTTTACACGCTTCTGGTGAAGAAAATCATATAAAAAAACAATGTGATACAGACATTAGATTTCTTCAACCTGAGCCACTATTCAAAAATCCCGAAAAGAGAAATCGACGTTCAACCACTGACGACGAAGATAACAATTTGTTAATTGACGAGAAATGGTATTCTAGCGATGAAGAAAAGGGAATGAAAAAAAAATCTCCGATTTTATCTCCTCAGGATGTGACAAGGTCACCACAGAACCCTGCGCCACATGTAATAGAGCCGTCTACAGTATTGAGTAGGTTAGGAGATCTTTCAAAAATAGATATAAGTGAAGAAGTTACAAAATTACTCTATACAATGAAAAATAATTTACACGAAAATAAATCAGACAATAACTCTGAAAGCATTGGATCTCCTAAATTGAGGGATCCACGATCTAAACGATCACCAGAAAAAGTAATGAATACACAAAGTAAAATAAAAAAGTCTTCTAGAGTATCAATTTATGAGTGTATTGATGGCGAACCTACGGATGGCCGCCGGCGAACTGACGTGGATTTAAGAAAAACTGAATTTAATATTCCAACATTCGGCGATACAGATTTACGGCAAGGAACTAGTGGCGACATTGACTTTCGTCTGGGACTACCTTTTAAGGCTATACCTAATTATACTCCTGCTTCTGAAATAAATGCATCGATTAACAGCCATCCTCCTATAACATACAAAGTAGTGCAAATATATATACCCCGGCCAGACTATACAGATATTAGGAATAGTACTGCAAAATCTCAGGCTCTGTTAGATCCAAGGTTAAGAAAAGTATTTAGGCTATCGACTGAAGAATCGAACAGTGACAATGAAAAACCTGCTAAACCGGTGGCACCTACTGCTCCAAGGGTGGACCCACGTAGGAAACCTAAAGAATCCATTGAAAGCTTAGAACCAAAATCTACTACATTAGAGCTACAAACGATTCTTCAAAATTCCAATTGGTATAAGGAACTTAGCTCTACTCAAAAAATATTTGTTAATCAACATTTGGCACCTGTAACGCAAATGATTAAACAGTACCAGCAAGAGAAACCTTTTGGGAAAAAATTCGATCTCTCATCAATTCAAAATAATTCAATATTGGGGAGTATATTGACTAATTTGGGAATATCGTTGGGGGAGAATGGTGAATATTCATATTTACCGAAACCTAAAGAAGCTTTATTGAAAACTCCAATTAATTTCAATCAGAATCCTTTCGCTTTAAATACTAATAATATGGCACCTGGTGCGATGGAACCTAATAATATGAACATTATGAATATGCCTTCTATGGGCATGGGCGGTATGAATAATATGAATTTAGGTAATATTCATGGTTTTAATAATTCTATGTCGGATCCACGAGGCGGCCCCACTCCTGGGCTACTTGGAATAGCACCTAATATGCCACATAATTTCAAGAGTAACGCATTTGGTGGTCCAAATAATTTTGGCAACATGGGTTTCAATGGACCCGGGCCTGGTTCTGGTCCAGGTAACGATTTTAATTTTATGGACAACGAACAAAACTACGCTAGATTTCCCAATAGAGGAGGTCACCGAGGACGTGGAAATGATAGGTGGAATCGAGGCAACTCTGGTAGAGGTCACAGAGATAGAAAAAATTTTAACGACCGCAGTAATTGGAAAAATGATAGAAATTAAGCTATATAAAATTCTTATATTTATAAAATTTAAGCATCTATAATAAATTATTTGTGAAATGTAAGGAACCCTTCCATACAATGTGTTACGTGATGTGATACGTGAACATGATATACTTAGAGACAGACTTACCGTGGATCCATTTTTTATATTGTTATAGAATAAACTTATAGAGGTTTATGTAAAAGGTCTCGTCTATTGTATATATGTATTTTTACAAATAAAAGTTAACTCGATAAAAGTGTAACAAGAAACTATAAATTATGTCTAATTTCAAATCTACTCAGTGCAAGGGCCAAATGTTTTAAGACTGAGTGCTAATTCGTGATAAGTTTTAAATACATTAAGATTATAATAATCTAGTTAAATGACTCGAGTATCATCCGAATCCGAAACCTGGGCGTGGGAGACCGATAACTAGGTACTCTGTATTGAGAAATAGCTAGTAACGTAAAAGCAATATTACCATATTTTTATTTACTGTTAACTGTAAGTGGAGAAGAATGTAAATATAAAACTATTTTGGCTGATTTGTAATAAGTCTTAGTTATTATTGAAAAAGGCCTACTCAAATTTAAATAAATCTATGTTTATATAACAATGTCTTGATTTCTTGACTAATGAATAATGTTAAATCCGTGTTTTTCTCATGCTGAGACGTACCTTATTTATAAATGTCATTTTTAAGCATCTTTATTTAACAAAGGTGATCTGGAGACTACATTAAATCGAACTTTAGCGTGTAATTACTGTTGTTATATGTATGTTTAGCAAACGTCTTGTTGAATGTGGGTTTAATTTAATTGTTTTGATGCTCTTCAGAATAACAACAGTCAATGCAGAAAATATATGATGGATGTTTTTCAGATATTACGAATGATTGACATCACGTAAGTATACACTATAGGTTGTTGTAATAATAATTCAATCAATTCTACTTTGGTTTATTTATTGACTGTAAAACTGACACTATATAATTCGAGAAGTCAATTTTCAATCGATTACCTCCAGACTTCAAATTCATAGCGACTTGAGAGACTTTTGTAAATGTTTGAGCTGAAATTATTAAATATATATTTTAAAATATCAATATAAAAGAATATTCATATTAGGGTAGTTCATTTCCGCAAAAAAATTTTTTTTTCGTTGCTCATGCAAAATATTAATCTACACATAGAAAAAAAAATTCTCATCAAGTTTGAGCCCCTAATATTAATTTAAAGTACTTACAATTTAAATTTAAAGTTTTACCATTCAAAATGCATGTAATAAAAAAATCTTTTTTTTTTTTCAAATTTCTAATGCTTACCCGGCTTTTACAATATTGCAAATCGGTTTGATGGAACTTGTGGGGAATTTCACGCTCTTCAACATAGTCTTTGTGTTTTTTTGTGTAACTCGCACTGGTTCACCAGTAGGAGTCGTCAAGTACAGTTTTGAAGCAAATATATTTTCTCGTTCATTTTTCGAGCAAACCGCCAAAAGTAGGAAGAAAAAAGAATTGACTCAAAAAAAAAGTTATCCAACCAATGTTTAATGAATTTAGAGCCATTTTTATACCAGAAAATGTAAGAAAGTACTTAAAATTAATATTAAGAGCTCAAACTTGGTGAGAATTTTTTTTTCTATGTGTAGATTAATATTTTGCATGAGCAACGAAAAAAAAACAATGTTTGCGGAAAGAACTACCCTAATACATATCTACATAAATGTAGCTATTACGTACACAAATTCAAGGAATTTATGTCATCTTCTTCGGTACAATTATAAAAAACGACGCATTGTTTTGGTGATAATTTGAGTTGCGACACAAAGTAATTGTACAACAGTTCCAATTCTCTAGATGCCGTATCAACTGTGTTAGACGAACAAACCAGTATAACCCCTTGAACTCCAACTCTGAGAGCAGGCCAACACGACTCAAACCTAAAAATGGTATTGAAACTTTGGTAAAATATTCTGTTATTATTATTACTATATCGCGTGTTACATAAAAATATCATCGTACTTGAGTGTTATCTGTAAGAAATGTACAAGATTGGCGTAAAATAACATTGAATAGTCTGAAGGGATAAGATATATAAAAAAAACTGCAAATCATTCTCATTAAAGTCTATCTATTCGATAGATAAAGGAGGCGGTTCAAAAGGCAGTTGGAATTTTCTCATAAAACATAAAACTACTTTTAAATGTTCACAATTGAATAGACGAAGTTCATCTTTTTTTTTTCGAACTGACTACGCTATTGACCAAGCAAGGTCTTAACAGCTTCACCGGACTACTAAGGCGAGCGCTTAAGGCACTCAGCCGATTTTATTTTGACAATTGGCTCAAGGGTGCGCGGCACACCTCGGCTTTGGCTGTTGCCTGATACATGCAATTCGCGACCTATGTAAGCTAACCTAAGCTAAGCTAACTATTCATACATATATGAGTTGTTGAAACATATATGTGTACCAAGCATACATAACTCAACAACTCTTATATATATTTCGTATCAGATAATATGAGTTCATCTTTAGTTAATACTAAGGGAAGCACTACTTACTACTACTATTAGGAAGCAAATATATTTTACTTTTTGGAAAATGAAATAAAAATAAAATCACATCTTACATACAATTTTATACTACCAAAGTAAGTATAACGTATGACTATGGAACCTAACAGCTGAGTTACATACAAAGAAAATAGTATATGAACAGACGCAATAATAGACAAATACGCAAAACTGACAATCGATCTTAGTAGTCCGGTGAAGCTGTTAAGACCTTGCTTGTCAATAGCGTAGTCAGTTAAAAAAAAAAAGACAATCGAGTTCATCACAAAGAGGTCTGATTGGCGCGGTGATTGAACTCTCAACCACTAAGGTTAACAGTAAATAGGACTTAGCACTTCTACACCAGGTGGACTATAAATGTTTGAATTTTATAATATATATTTAGCGCCTAAGTTATTGACCAAAAATTTAATATGGTTTAATAGGCACTAAAAATCGAATGAATCATTGTTTGCCAATATTGTGGGGTTTTACAGACTAAAAATGCGAATAAAAATATGAGGATACAAATAAATTATACAGGGAAATTCCAACTATATATTTTATTACTAATATGAAACTAGTTACGTGGGATTTTGATAAAACTGTCAACGATATTTCCTATTATCTCTATAAGGGAATATTGAAATATAACCGTCCTTTTTAATCTGATAATTCGTTGCCAGTTCATACATAATATTTACTGATGGCTAATTTTAATACTATATTATCTTTGTTTATTTAAAAGATCATTTACAATAAATATATGAAAACGTATAATAAAGATAGGATTTTTTTCGAACTAACTACGCTATTGACCTAGCAAGGTCTTAACAGCTTCACCGACCTATGTTAAAGCTACGTTCACAAGCGCTGTCAATTGATTCTATACAGATAAATCTCAAACGTAAATATAAATAGTAAAACTGTGCACCGATGGATGGCGCTTCTAACATTTTGTAGAATTGTACCTGTGATCGCCGCTGCAGTCCCAAAGTTCTATATCGACGCTAATAGTTTTACCATTAAGATTTAAACTGGATTGCTCGAATTCAAGAATCCTGACGCCTTGAGTCGGTTGAGATATTTCATTTATTTCTTCCGTGTTCATTGAGTTCGATATAAAATTTGCGATTTGTGTTTTTCCACTCTATGACAGAAAGGATAATTTCTTTATTTCAAGTATATATTGTGCTCAAAGCTGTGTGCTGTCGTATTTTCGTACCTTTGATGGTCCGATCATTAGGATTTTTAATTTATTAAATTGCATTATGAAAATTTCTATATTTATCTGCTTGTTCCAATATTTATATCGTACAGAGCCCAGAATAGAGTATGATAGAATGCAATGCTAACTTCTACGTACAAATGGGCACTACGTTGCTAACTTCTTGTTTGTTCACAACCAAATGACAAACTTTTGTTTACGTTTTTATTGCCTAGGCAACTCTGTTCCATACGCTTCTGTTATAATTTTTTTCGGGGGTTTTTGCGAACCCTTTTTCAATATTTATTTTCGTATTACTGTAATTTTATTGTTTAAATTGGTAAGTTTTAATAACGAAATTAACGTTTTTATCAAAAAATACTATTAAATAGCTTATAAATAATTTTATTATATACATAGTATCATGCGTACGTATGTATATGTAATGAAATATATATATTATTTCCTAATGACCTATTATGATTATATGGGTATATAATTTATAACATTATATATATAATTCTTCTGTCTTTGTGTACGTGACTGAACTCCTTTTAAACGACTGGACAAATTTTGATGATTTTTTTTATGAGGGGTTGTTTTGTTTTGGGAGGTGGATTCAAGAATCGTTTAAATTCACTATTGAACCCGGTAGATGGCGCTGCAGTTAAATTTTAGCCTTTTATTTATTATCAAGGTGAGACAACGTCCACCGGGCCCGCTAGTCACTACATATTATGAAACAAAGTTCTCTGCCGCGTCTGTCCGTTCGCGATACACACAAAAACTACTGAACGTATTTTCATGCGATAGTTATTGCATAGCAATGAAACAAGTGATTAATGGGTATGTAATATGTCAATGTTTTTCTTATTATCAGGGCGGGACAACGTTCGCCGGGCTCACTATTTTTATACAAAATATAAATAAAGAAATAATTATGTAAAAAATATTTTTCAATGAGGGGTTATTCTACTCGCTTTTAAAGAAAAGAAGTACTTATTTATCTTTTATCTGTACAAAGCATGTATAGTTCTATACAAAAAATGATAACACTAAGAACAGTAGGTACATACAATAAATAGTTGTGCAGAAATAAACAGATTTCCTTTTAAGCATAACTTTTACTTTTTGTTGCTTTATTGTTCCATCACAATGTTATGCGATGTTAAATAACGATGAAGCAGAACATGGTAAACTTTTTTTTATGTCTAAAGGCGGCAAACGAACAGGTGGGTCACCTGATTTTAAGTGATCACCACCGTCCATAGACACTAGCAAGACCAGGGGAGTCACAAGTGCGTTGCCAGCCTGTGTATGGGGGTGGAAAGGAGAAAGGGGAAGGGAAAGGGGGAAAGGAGGTGGGCCTCCGGTGCTCTCACTGACCGAACGAAACGCAACAATGCAAGCATAGTTACTTCACGTCAGTGTTCTGTGAGAGGGTGGTACTACTCCGGACGGGTCGACCCGTTCATGCTGAAACTAGTAATAGCTACAGCGTGGCTCTACCACCTTCAAAAACTAAGCTTACAGGTGCTCTATGTTTTAAATACGGCTGCCGAAACACGCCTATACGTTGTTGGCGACTGATTGTCAACTGGCGCGTGTTAGCTAACTTGGTGGAATTTGGAGAATGCTCTATCACCGTAGTATGTGCTTATTAGATGAAACCTTCTTTAGGAACGTTGAGCGGTATTTTTGGCAGGAGATACATTTATAATTTCCCTTTTTTTTTCGAACTGACTACGCTATTGACCTACCAAGATCTTAACGGCTTCATCGGACTACTAAGGCGAGCGCTTAAGCCACTCAGCTGATTTATTTGACAACTAGCTCAAGGGTGCACGGCACACCTCCGCTTGGGCTGTTGCCTGATACATACAATTCGCGACCTATCTGAGCTAACCTATGCTCTGCTAACTATTCATACATATATATGTGTACCGAGCATACATACCTCAACAACTCTTATATATATTTCATATCGGATAATTTTCTAAACTCTTTCAGTGTAATAAGGGAAATAAAATAAAACTCTTCCACTTGCATGTGTAAGCGTGTATGCGTGCACGTGTGTGGAGGTGATATGTGTAATGTTGTCGCAGTGATGTAAGATTTTGTGTCACTGTATCGCGCGAGCAGCGCACTCAAGGGCTCTACGCCGAGGGAACGGACCTAGGTATGGGCCACTGCCGAGGGGGGCCTAATCTGGTGTGCGGGAACGAAATTGACCCCCAGAAATAATTTCGCTTCATGACATGCTACGTAAGTATAAGCGTCCGTGTTGCGTTTACACGGCTTGCGTCTGACTAGCGACGCATAGTATAGGTGCCTGTGTATATGTAATATTGATGTTTTGCAGCTCATATGTTTGATTTACTTATAGTCTTTATTAAAATGTATATAGTTATTGCTCCAAGTGTCAATAGATATGAAAAGCACAATAATGATAATTTCAGTACACAAATTCTGAAACTACATAAACAGTACATAGTGAAATTATACTATAGTACTATCGATGCTCCCACTTAGTGGGCACACTCTTGATTAATTCACAGATCCAGGGACCTGCTGGAACATTGCTTCATATGTTCAGAAAACTATTGAACAGCGTAACTCACCAGGCGTCTTCGACTGTATACTATTTTGTTGTAGCCTTCGCCATTAATACGTTTGTTTTTTTTTAATCTTTAGACACAACGTAAGTATACTGTTGTATCGTACAATCAATTCTCCTGCAGAATAGGTTTTTGTGTGACGAACGTTTTATGCTGCAGTAATGTATACTATTTAGGTACCGTACTTTGGAAAACACTCTGTTAATGGTAATTGCGTAAAATTATTTTCTATATAGAGAGGAAATTGTATATGCGTAGTATAATGAATGTTTGTGAAGTGACATTATGAGAGTGTTCCTGTATTATTTTAGATATATGTTTATATCAAACTATATATAAAAAAAAAACAAATTTGAGGATTGGTAAGGAACTACATTATTAAATTATGACTGAATTCCGCTATAAATGCTATAAAAACTTATCATTGAAAGAAAATTTAACGAAAATAGGAATTACGAAGTTTTTAAATGTGTGAAGAGAAATGTGTATGGCAGCCATACTCAACCTGCGGTACGTCGGGTCTTTGTATATTTATATTTCCTGCCCATCCGAAAAACTATGAGCACGCTGATTAAATAGATCCCAGATAATGCAATGCGTTCCTTATGATATAAGGGTTTATACCAAGCTTTTCTTGGACAACCAATTTTCATTACAATAATACTTTTTTTATAACGTAGGAGGCAAACGAACAGGCGGGTCTCCTGATGTTAAGTGATCACCGCCGCCCATAGACACTTGCAACATTAGGACAGTCGAAAATGCGTTGCCAGCCTGTATTTGGGGGAGGGGGGGAGGGGAAAGGGTAGTGGGCCTCCGACGCTCTCGCTGACCGAACAAAACGCAAGCACTGTTACTTTACGTCGGTGTTTTGTGAGAGGGTGGTAGTACCCCCGGGTGAGCCGACCCATTCATGCTGAAACCAGCAATGTCTTCAGCGTGGCTCTACCACCTACACATACGTGGTTAATTTGATATTACGTTCTTTATTTAAAATCTAAATATTTGTAGTTTGCGAGCCGCACCACCATGAGTGAAACGTGTTTGTGACACCTTTAAAAAAAGGTTAAGTACGACTGGTTTATGGGGTACGTTTAAATAATTTAATTTAGTTGCACGTTTCAATTTATGAAAAAATATTAAGAATTAGTTAAATATTACAAATATGCTAATACGCAGCTCTTTCTCTAAATAATCTACATAAGTGTTTTAATAAATCTTTTCTGTTATGTGGCGCAGTGGTTAAATTATGTTATAATTTATTAAATAACGTTTGTGTTACAGAAAATTCTATTAGCATTTTTTGTTGCTAAGTGACAACACTCATTCCTGATTTTATTCTTTTTTTTTATTTGGCACGATTATGTATAACAGCATTCAGGGTAATAAAAGGGAAAGTGGGCAGCCACCTTCCGCCGGACGTACCGTTGGGGCGGCTATCCAAGGTTGAGTAGGTAGTACGATCCTTTGCCGGTCAAAAAATACGGTCTGTCGGAACACCGTCGGGTTTTAGTCCGTGGGAGTCAGACATAACCCACTCTCCCCGGGAGGGTGGGTATCCATAAAAGATTTCCCTACGTTGATAAAAAAAAGATTAATAAAGGGGAAATTTGCAAAATTTGTTTTAAACACAATACACAAAAAGACGTACTTAAAATAACTACTATTGATTATACTATACTATAATATAATTATTATACTATATATTATTATATATATAAATATACTATACTATAATTATTTTATGCATTGTGACAGAGTGTAAGGTAATATTATTTTCTGTATTTTAATTAGAATGTATCATATTTTTTGAACAATTGCTCATATAGAGCACAGAGTACGTTATATAGAGTTTGTATTAATACTGCCTTTTCAACATTGATTTTCAGCGTTTGATCACAATTTCACCTGATTATTAAATGACGTTGTTGCTCTCAATATTAAAATTTTCAATTTAAGAATGTTATCTAGCCCGGCGGGTATTTGAGAAAGTGCTACCCCCATATTATGGTTAAATCACGCTATTTTCTTTTACCGAAAGCTTTGGCACATTGTAAGGTTTAGAACCTTAGTCGATCGACACGAGTTCCGAGTATTGTATCACTAAGCCAGCACTGCTTTTGATTAAAGGCATATAAACTCAACATTCAAAGTTTGAAAACGATTCTTTCATTGCTGCTCAAGGACAATTATCAAGGACAAAATTTTAAGTATAGATTAGACAAATTTAAGTAGCATAAATTACTCCTATATAGAATTAAATTTATTAAAATTAATTAAAAAATATAAAACACATAGTACTTACATATATAAGGGTGAAGAGGTGTCAAATAACATCTAAGACTTGAGACATCCAAGCCAACCTCACCTGCACGTGGTGCACCCTGCTGAATAACGAACGAGGCAATGGCGATAGCGGGGTGGTAGGGTTTTACAGCCTGACTGGGTCGCAACCACCATGTATATGGCGAAAAAGCCCGTCACAGTGATTCGCTTCTGCGGGTCGCGTTTCGGGATCAGCCTGTGCATATCCAGCTTTTCGCTGGCCGGCATGAGAGTGGCGACCGGCGATAGACAGTGTGTCACTCGGTGGTCGCCATTGTTTTTGGATTGTACTGTGCTTACCATCAGGCACAATGCAGTCATTTTGCCGTGCTACTATAAAAAAAATTTTTTTATTGGAATTAGGTTAAATTATATGTTGCTAAATTATTAGTGTTATGTATAAAGTAATATAAAGAACTATGATTCTAAAGAAAATAATCATAATAATGTGTATGATTAAAAAAGATAGGTCCCACCGAGATTTGAACTCGGATCGCTGGATTCAGAGTCCAGAGTGCTAACCATTACACCATGGAACCACTGGTAGGAAGTGCAAAAATATTCATCTCTTCTCTAAAATCTAGAAATAAATGTTACATAAATTGTATCCTTATAAATATAAACGACATAGAAAAATGTGTTGCATTCTTGTGAAAGCAATCCTTGACAGTTCACTTTGAATTTTCAGGAACTACTTGCTAACTGAAACAAAAGACGAATAAATTCAGTATTACTCACAAATAACATAACCATTCTTTCAGATTGTTATTAAAATCAAAATAAATAAAAATCAATCTACGAATATATGTAGTAGGGACAGCTATTCAGAACGGCTGTACCTATTTGTCTATTTTTTTTTTGTTGGTAATTGTCAGGACAAGGTTTGTATAAAAGAGATTGTCTGAAAAATCGTACGGAAAAGTGAAAAGTTTGGATTAAATAAATCTACATATAAAAAGCGAGTGAGTGAGACAAAAGACAGTAGGGAGATCTTCAAAAGCATTGATAGATTGACGTTCAGCTGCTATTTTACTTCATATGTATATATATCATTAGAATTATTATTACTACATAGTATAATACAAAGTCCCCAACCGCGTCTGTCTGTCTGTCTGTTCGCGATAAACTCAAAAACCACTGAATGGATTTTGTTGCGGTTTTGAACAGCGGGTAAAGTTATTAATGAGAAACGTTTTAGTATATAATTTGTCAAGGTTTTTTTTATATTTAGGGCGGGACAATGTCTGCTGGGCCCGCTAGTATATATATATATATATATATATATATTAATTATTTACGATTGCTAAATATATATATATATATATATATTCATTTCGTATGTAGCACGGTGACTGTTGTGAACAGCTATTTAATTTAATCCCTTCCCCCCGCTGTTCACAACCGAACCACACACACTGGACTTTGGAGCCACAGTTTTACGGCAATTTGTATCTGAGCACAAACTAAAAAGTTCGCAACGGTTTTATCTTTGCCGTACTGTGGTACAATCCTCCGGCCAGTGTTATTCCCTCCTTCCTATGACGTGGAGTCCTTCAAGCGTAATGTGAAGAGACATTTACAAGGGCCTGCATGACAGCGGCGACTGACGATCGACAGTTTGTATCACGGTGCTCGCCATTGTTTTTGGATTGTACTGGATTATACCATCAAGCATAGTGCAGTCACTTTGCCATGCTACAGTTTTAAAAAAACATAGTCGTGTTGTTACCAAAAAGTTTGGTCTCATTTTCTTCTTTAATACACCCGTGCAAAGCCGGGGGCGGTCAGCCAGTAGGTATTTACTGTTTTCATACATACATTACTAATCTTCGATTAGTTTTCTTAATGTGGTAGTTAATGAGAGATCATCTGTCCAACAGAATTGCCTTGAATAGACCAGTTTTGTTACAGTTAGATATACGGATCTGTCCGGGAAGCGTAACAGGTGTAAGGCCATATACCCTAACTGTTCACTAAGTGGTAGAGAGTTATGCATAATACATGAATAATATCTCGGTAACAGTTTTACCTGAACATTAATTTACCTCTTTCGTAAAGACTAAATATTTATCAACGATAATTTAATCAATAAGAAAATATCTTTTTATTAGGTGGCTTCAAGTTTCACACAATCAGAATGTGACGTTACGGTCAATAAAAGTTAGGATTATGATAATAAAATTAACGGTATATGTTATCCATACATATCCATTTTGACAAATAAGTTTTTGAAACAAGTTGGTTATTATTTATCTCTGGGAACTATTTATTGTAAATGTAGTTATAACTATACACATAGGTAATAATTAAAAGAAAGATAGAGCGTAAAGACTAGAACGAGAATTATGTTCAGAAAACGTAAAAAAGTAACATTTAATGTCCAAATAATAAGAGTGTCATTTTGTTCTCTGCTATTACTGATAATAAGTCAATAATAATGTTAAAATTCACGCTACACGCTTGTTACAATTGCTTCTACGCAGGGAGGTTTTATAGATATATTTTTCTTCCTTTAAATATTATCCATTACGTAGAACTATGTTATCTGTTTAGTTTTTCTTTAATCGTAAATCGTGCATATTAGTTTCACTTTCTATATAAACTAGGCTATTCTTGCCAGCTTAGTTGGACACTAAAAATAATGGCATAGGATCAATTACATAATTTTTTTTCCCCTAAAACCACCTACGAAAAATTCCGCACGGAATAGTCTTAATTTTATGTCGATTCACGTTCTATCAATTCGATCTCACGTTCCTGTAGGTTTGATGTGACTGAACCTCAAAGGATCTGTATTTTTATTATTATAATGTATAAGATGTAAGAGTTTTAGTGTAATAATACACGTCTATGGTATTTCGAATTCAGTAGAACATGAAAAACTTATTTTCATTTGTACAATGTTTTGCACCTCGGTACAAGTCAAGACATAAAATAAATTATGTGCATGAAAATATCTTGAACAAACGTTTTTATATATGTTGCTAATAGAAATTAGAGTTTGTGTTTAGATTTTGAGTGCATATAGATATAGTATTTCTATTAAATTGTTCGCTTAAATCGTGTCTTTTATTCACCCCGATTATTACAGGAATATGCCCCGTTTTTCTTACAGAATATTATCTGTAATTATATGTATAACCTATTGGTTGTCATATAACATTACTAGTCGTCGATTCGATCTGATGAGAAAAAAAAACTTTGACAAATTATATACCTAAATCCTCCTCATGTATGTTATGAATGAAATATTAAAGCATCAGTGATATATATTTACATATACCCTATCAATTGAACAGTAACATAAGATTCTTATTGTTTTTAGAAAAATATGCAACGTCATCTATCTATTCTTCAATGTATTACGCCATGATTATCATTTTATTAAGTTACACATTCCGACGCTTCTTTGAGCGTCTTTTAAAATCAACTACTGAACCGCCATCTTTTGACTTTTTTAATGATTCTGCTAAACTGAGCAGACAAAGTTTTAACAGAACAACTTTTCCGTAATACGATGTTGGTGTAATAAAACTTATATATCGCCGTAAACTATGTTTAAGTTCTATGTGAAATCCTCATGACAATTTATCTAGAACTTTTAGAGATTAGTGTTTTTAAACAGACAAACATACAAGTTTTGAATAATTGTATTCTGTTACACTCCCTAAATCAGTCAATCAATTTTGGGGAAACGTTTTAAATGTACAGACAGTCCTACAGATTATTGAAAATAGGTACTCAATGCTCAATTCTTGTCGCTCACACTATAAGCAATATAAGTAAAGAGGTGTTTTACTTATAATATTATTGCTGGCACAGAGGACTTGCCTTACCTTAATATATAAAAGTAGTTTGTGAGCATAGCGTCGCCAACTTACTGCGGTCCGCGATATTTGTTTATTCTTCCATGTTATTACATATTTTTCATATTATTTAAATAAAAGCATGCTCGTCGTGCAGTATTATTATAATACTAAAGTACTACTAGACATTTAGTAGACTACACGATAACGGGCTGTATAACATATAAAAGTGACAAAGGCTGGATATTTTCAAAAGGAAAACTACTAATTCAATAGTATTGCAGTGTTTGTTTTTTTTTTCGTTAACCTTTTACGAGCCTGACTGCTGTGAATATTGTGAACATTGATTCTAGTATTATATAGACAAAATGATTTGATTTTTTGCTTGAAATGGATAAAAAATGACTAATAAAAACACTCAAAAAAAAAAAAAAATTAAAAAATTCTTTCACTTATAAGAAAGTTGTGTTATCTGGAAGTATCTATCATGTGGGTTATATTTTATTTTTACAATTTACGTTAACACGAGTGAAGCTGCGCGAAAAAGCTAGTAATATATAGATTTGTCGTTAAAATTGGCCAAAATATAACGATAAGCAAAAAATCCTGCCATTTGAGACCGAAAGTAATTTCGGTATGCACTGAACAAGCCGTTAAAGTTACACGAAGGCAATATATAGTGTCCTCATAAAGATACCAACGCAAAGGAAGTCGCGGGCGGGTCCTAGTTTTAAATAAATGAAGGCTATAAATTTTGTAAGGCAATAAATCAAAGCATCCGGGTTCATGATTCTGTGTAATACGTTTAAGTCCATGGTGCCTAACAACGGACAGCCTACGTATCCTAACGCTGTTCCTAGGTCGTCGACCGGCTCCAGCCCCGGAGCCGGTAGATTTGCGGGATACGATAACTTTCATTGGTGCATTGACTGCAAGCAACTATAACAGTGTAGCATTAAATCGTTAGACTGCAGGATTCATAGAATTGCATACGTTTGTGTGATAAACCTCTATATTTATAAAAATAAATCGAGTTTTACCAATGATCGTCTATTGCTCGAAACTCGACTATAATAAGGTGATATAAACTTTTTCTTCGCGCGTTAAATTGTATCTTTATATAAGGTACTCTGTGATTATATCTGTATTGTAGAAATAGTGTAGATCGTGAAATGTGAAGATAAGAGCTGTACAGAAAGAAAACTACTATTTTTTTTTATTTCCAAAACTATTTACATATGTTTCCTGTACCCTCTCTTATTACGACGTGTTAACTCGAAAGACGTTGATATTGCTTATTTAACTCCCTATGTTTTGAATATGCAAATGGCGATAACCACCTTGTTTACAACATATTACATAATATATTGTAGTTCTATAAGATATTTTTATTTAGCCACTTGGTGTTTACAATTTAAGACATTATAAATAAGAGTGATGTATCATTTTTTTTTCTAGTAAACCTTCTTAAGAATACAAAGTTTTTTAAATTTTTTAAATACCTTGAAAGCGGTTGCCTCTTTTTAAAGTATCTATTAAACGAAAAAAGTGTGTGTGTACTTGTGTATACGCATTAGAAGTTATACTTCTTTGGCGTAACAAGTTAGAAATCTTTTAATTTTTTTTATCTTTCGCTTTATTCTACGTGTGTAGAAAAAACGATACTAACAATAGAAAAAAGGTATGTAACACATAGAAAGTTTTAATACAAAGATATACAAACAAACAAAATGATGACTATAGCTAACTTTAGGGTGTTGGTTTTTCGTGACGGTGAGCGCGCGTATCGTAAAAATTTACTCTCATCATTTTTTCCTAACGCGCCCTAAAAGTATCATTTCAAAAAATTTTCTAAACACAATCGATTGAGAACAGAGTAAAGAAAACAGAACAAAAAGAGAACAGTTAAAGAAGATGCTAAATGTATTGACTTTGTCTGTTTATATATGGACTAGCTGCCCCACCCGGCTTCGCACAGGTTTACTAACAAATTCAGACCAAATCTTCCCTTTATAGTACTATCATGTAGTGAAATAGAATGGCAACTGAAAGTCAATTCTGTCAATATTTTTGAAGATGTTCCTACTATCTTCTGTCTCATTCACTTTTATGTGGAGATATTGTACCCAACGTTTTCATTTTTCCCGTATTATATTTCAATAATTTTCTTTCGTACAAACCTTGCCCTGGCAGTTGTAAATACAACAAGAAAGAATTAGCCAAACATGTGTAGCTATTCTTGATGCATTTACGTACATTCGGCAATCGATTTTTATTAATACATATTATAAAAGAAAGTTCTCTGCCCCGTCTGCCTGTCTGTTTATTCGCGATAAACTTAAAAATTGCTGAACGGTTTCGTGCGGTTTCCGCCAGTAGATACAAGTGATTCATGAAGAACTTTTAGGTATATAATTTGTCAAGGTTTTATTTTATTATCAGGACGGGGTAACATACGCTGCGTCCGCTAGTTTATATATATAACCCATATACAAATAATTCATATAACAAAAATGTCAAGTATTACACACAAGCCGCGCCGCACTGCAATTTGTAACTTTTAAACATTTAAATAGCCCCACGCATTGTACACTTATGTGTAATTTGCTTACTTTAAGGTACCTACTACTAAAAACTATAGGTCGTAAGGAACTCGAAGTATCTCGCATATAGATATAATGAATAGCGGACAAATGATTTAATATTTAAAATTGGCGTGTATAAACAAGATTGAATCAAATGGAAGAAGTATATACGTAATTCCATTTATGATGTGTTTCTCTAAACAGTTACAAAATATGTTCTAGACTTCAATTTAACACGTCATTTAAAATAACATTCTGAGGGTCTTTAAGATTATTTTTCAAATAATAAATCAAATCAAAAACATTATATTCCGTTTAGGCCCTAAGAAGGCACTTATGAACGTCAAAAGTACCACCGGTTCGGAAAACAACCCACTCATCGAGAAGAACAGACAAGAAACTCGATCTGGTTTATATTTTTAACAAATATATATAATATTTAGAATATATTAGGTACATGTTACAAACTCTTTTAATGGATGCACAGAGATGAGTCAATTCCAGACATCACCATCGTTCACATATTGATCCACTCTACCCCATTGACACCAAAACCCGCTTGACATGGCGCTTAAATTCACAATCCGGCTAATCGGTAATATCCCTTGGGATTTTACAACAGTAAAATCTAACACTATTTCCCAAAAACTGCTACTGGTTTTACTAAGCCTAAAACATGGAATAACCAGTTTGTCACAGTTTCTAGTACTTAGATTGTGCCGGTTTTTTACGAAATCTAGCTTTTCAAGGTTCTTACGGAAATACATTAAATCAAGAATGTATTGGGAGGGCAGAGTTAAGATACAGTAACCTTGAACTCGGTCTTTAAGGATTCGTGAGGTCCCATATAGTAAATTTCTCGAACTGCCCGTTTTTGTAATAAAAATATGATATCTACCTCAGCTGCTGTTCCCCACAGCAGAATGCCATAAGACATTATGCAATGGAAGTAGGCGAAGCAGACTAACCTAGCAGTGCCAATATCAGTTAGCTGGCGAATCTTACGTACGGCAAATGCAGCAGAACTTAATTTGCTTGCCAATTATTTAATTTCAGGATCCCATTGTAATTTAGAATCTAGTGTGATACCCAAGAATACAGTATTATCAACTAACTCTACAAAATTCGCTTCGACCTTGATGCTACTATCAACTTCTGACATATTAGGAAAAATAAATCTTATACATTTTGTTCTACTTGGATTTAGTACTAAGTTATTTAATGCAAACCAATGAGAAATTTCGTTTAAAGTATTATTTACATGCCCAACCTCTGAATCTGTTCTTTTTACTTTAAATATAAATGGATTATCGTCTGCAAAAAGCACCATGTCAGGACAGTTATTGATCAATAACTATTTATTGACCATAAATATTTAGGTAAGTTATGAAAGTAAATATGTAATAGTTCGACCCTCAGTATGATAAAAATTAACTTATAGAAAAGTATACAAAAAACCTGTACATAATTTTACAAATAATATACGAAACTATTGAACGATTTTAAAGTACCTGTTATTGGTAGATCAGGGCTGTAGCTAGAGTCGAATTTGGGGTAGGGCTGCATTATGAGGTTACAAGTAAATAGAAGTAAGAAGAAGTAAAAAAATTATCACAATTGATCTGCCATCGAATGTCACAAACTGTGGTTTGTTCGGAAAAGTTTAGGTACCAATCGCTACAATTTTCTTTATCTCAAATTATGAACAAACAATTTAATTATAATAATTTTGGGTATTTTTTAAGGTAGGGCATTGCCCCACAATGCTCCCCCTGGTTACGGCCTTATGGTGTAGATAGATCTATTTACATTCATAAGTATATTGCAGTGTTGCTAATTCTATTTAAATACAAGCTAACTCAAATATTTAAAACAGACAGTAAAAAAACAATTTGCAGGTATCCTAAGAATAATACTCGTACATTCCTCATCATTACTGTGGTGTTTAGTGCGCTATTGTGAAAAGGAATAAGTTTTTGCACCACACTTAAAAGTTTTTTTTAGCATCTGTTATAGCCCTGTGGTCTTTCAATGTTATCGTATTATTAAGCTTAGTGCAGCCTTTTATAGGTAATCAAGATCTATTATACAGACTTGATTGATTTATTACATCGTGGAAATAAACTAATGGTATATTGAATTCTCTTTAAAGTATAAACAAAAGTGTTATCCGAACCATTGTTGTGAAAATGTTTTACACTTATACTTTTCGGATGTAAAATTTCGAAAGGAAAAAGGGAATCGCGAACATCATGTAATATGGTGAACTATATTATAAACATGCATGAAAATCAGTATTTGCTGTATTCTTTTCTTATTCCCTTTGGAAATCAATCCTAACTATTTAGGATTAAATCTACAATTATCAAGTAGTCAATTGTTGCAAAATATTTGATGACGATTTCAGTTTTCTAATAAAATGGTATTCTCCATGTTAGAACTTTCTAGAAAGTTATTGTGACATTTCAGAATTTGTATTACTTGTGATTATATTTATTTTCCATTCACTTGGCTGGTGCACAATAACCAAGCTATATTATATAGCATGAGGTCAAGTATTACAATTTTATGAATAAAAAATAAAAGCCACTACATATCAGAATAAGATTCTGTTTAAAACTTTTTTTTGTTATAGGTGGCAAACGTACAGGCGGGTGACTTGATGGTAAGCGATCACCGCCATCCATAGACACTAGCAACTTCAGAGCAGTCGCAAGTGCGTTGCCAGCCTGTGTTTGGGGAGGGGGAGGAGTAGTTGGGTCACCGGCGCTCTCAACAACTACCACAATGATTCATTGTTGAAAGCTGATATATGTCTAGCATAATAACTCTATATATTTTAATATTCTATATAGCCTCTATATATTCTATAAGGTCTAATACCTCTAGTATTTCGAGTCTAAGAGTAGAAATTATCATAGGTTGTGGAATCAGTCTCACTACAACTAATATAGAGTGTAATTAAATTATTAACATTTTTTACACGACATATTTTTTTTATTTATTTACAAGTAATAAAATATATAGGTAACGCTATATCGTACATAGATTTATACCTTTATACTTAAAATACAGAGAGTATATTAATGTAAAGGTATCCTTAGAAATTTAACAAATAATACAAAACAACAAAAACTGGATACGAAATCCCTAATTTGCATTTTACAACGAAGAGGTTGAAATATTCGTAATTATGTTATTATTAGCTCATTATACCTGAATGTGTACATTTCGTTAATATATTTAAAATATCGGTATCTTAACCAATTATTTTATGTGAATTATTTACATTATTACCTGTTTGATAAACGATGAACATTCATTAAATTAAAAGATATTCCAAACAAGAAACAAAATTACAAATCGTGCATACTATTCAACTCATGGCTGGTAGGAAACATAATTAGAAGGTTGGTTGTATTGTCACGTCGTGTAAAAATCCCTTTTTGTCGAGATATTATTGGTCAAACGATGCATTAACTAGGCGACTCCAGATTTCTTTGAAAAGACTGGAGGCACTTGAACTTGAGGTTTTAGATTTTCGACTTCCAAAATATATAGCAGCAAATTATGTAGTCTGCCTAAAGAAGCATATTCGTAGCGTTTAAGGTCCAGTGCTGTGGTGGCTGCTGTGTCAACCCTCGAAGTTAACAATGCATTTCATGCCGAGTGTCGACCAATACCTACGTCAAATAACTAACGGCTGGAGCCATTCTTGTTCGTACACTGATGCTCATAAAATTCTGAAGTAAAACAAATTTAACATAAACGTGGTGCGAATTACGACTTGCGCTCTTATAGTATTACCGACCATGACACATGAACAGGGCTATCGTGCCCCTAAAATGATAGCGATGTCGAGACATCGATAGAAGTTTTAAACGCATGGGGACGAACAATCTGCAAGTGGTGTTCTCAAGTCTCGATTCAATATTCGAAGGAGGTAATGCCATTAACCCTAGACTCTCATTGCTGTACGGTAAGAGGAAGGACACGGTTTGTTAAAGTAATTGATTCATTCATAAATTTATTTAAATTTAAATCATATTCATAAATTCATTCATAAATTTATCTTAAATAAAAAGTCATTGTGGTTTAGTGGTTAAACCGATGGAATATCAACTCGATGTCCGCAGGTTCGAACCCCGGCATGTGCCAAGGAATTTATCGGAATTCGCGTGTATTTACTAAATTAAATTGGTAACATTATCGGCTGACAGTGAAGGAAAAAATTGTGAGGAAGTCTGACCCTGAGAAATATTCTTGTGTTACTACTGTATGTAGGAAAACACCGAACTGTGGATTTCTCATAGTTTGAAATCGTCAATACGTCGTAGGCTGGCGTGGTGATTATGCACACATCTTCCACCGGGACGAGGCCTATCAGCTTGCAGTGGGTCTCCTACAGGCTGATGATGAAAAGGTCTTAGGGCAGACTAAATACCAGATATCTCTAGCAAATACATAAAATAAAATTTGTATTTCAATGATTTCAAAAAGTAGCTTTAAGCATTTATGATTATTTTCTAAATGTCAGGTTGAAGTTTGAATTGATTCACGTGCATCCTCATAAATATATTGTGTTATCATGAAAGACTTTCAACTACTGACAATACAATGGTCCCTTTTATGCCAATACAACCTTCTCGTTTTATCGTGAATTTAAAATCTTTGTAGGAGCATACGTTCAATTCATCCTTGTCAGGTGAGTTGTTGGCATATCATTGTATTATTTACCATCCTACACAAAACTTTATTTTATACTCGATTTGATTTTAAATAACATTTTTTTATATTCGTGTGTATAAAATATAAAAATAATAACATTATATAAAATTAAAATAACGTAGATTTGATCACGAATATTATATCAACAATTACGCATTGCATATATCCGTAGGCGTCAGCAAGTAACGTAGCTATTTCTCCGCGATGGACGATTGTCTTAATAAAATGAAATATTTCTTAAACTTAAATTAGTGTGTACCAATAGATTCATGAAGGTGCAATACTATTTGCAGAAATGCCAGTCGTACAAGTAAGGATAATAAAATTTATATTACTTGGTTGACAATGATAATAAACTTAACAAGTAAGTACGGACAAGATAAAATGAGAGCATGCATGTGCCGGCCGTCAACTTAAGCATGCTAATGCACATAAATGACGTCAGTAAATGCAATGTACGGCGTCGTAATTGTTATGGCTTCGCTGCTAACACTAACGTGCCACAAACGAAGTTCCATAAAGGAGATTTCATTTATAATAATATTAAAGCGTGGATTTTGCATGCTTGATAATTATTTAATACTAAATAAATATTACTTATTAGTTATAACAATTCTGTTAGTACATTTATTTGGTAAATTAGTTATTTATTTAATGTTTCAAGAGAGATAGATATCACTGTCACACTTATTTCTTTTATCAAACAGCAGTGCTATCACGCACTGATACACGAGATGTTCTAACTCAATTTTCAGGATTAACGACTCATTGTGACTGACCTCCTCATTGCAGTTTTTTTGGTGTACGCTATAAATATATAACCCGCCACTTAACATCAAATTAATGAACTGGATATCTGTTTACTTTGAACAACGTATAAAATATATTTAAAATAATGAATGAAGAAGGATGCGCGATGATTAGAGTTTACAATATTGCTAGATTTCGTGCAAATACGTTAACCAATATAAATTGATTATAAATTTTTCTACAGCCTATTACAGGACACGTTACTAGGACATTTTAAAACTTTTATTTAATTTGTATTCTCAGTAATGTACAATAGGATATAAAACTGCTGCTTAATTATCCCTCTATATTCCAGCAGCATCATCACAAAGGTTTGTAATAAATATTAACGTAACTGAATAAAGAAATTGATAAATCTGTTTCTTTTTTTTAAAGTAATTTATTATCTATATTTGATATACTTTTGCATGTTGAAAGTTGTAGGTGTGAAATGAACAAATGCATATTGTATTAAAAATAATTAATATACGCGATGTTATTCATACGGAGCAAGTTACTGGTGTTTTATTTCACTCGGGTGTTGCAATAAAAATATTACGTCGATGGACAGTTGGGTAGACGGTAGTAATTGATTACAGTGCCGAACACAGTATCATCTTATCACAGATCGGGGCCCGCTGCCCGCACACTGCACAATGCGCAATAAACTAGGCGATGTTATCTTTCCTTGTGTGAATCAGCGCAGGTTCAATTAATCAGTCGGTCTTGTGAAACTCAATCCGAGGTTTGAAGTATATTTACTATAAACATCGCAAGAGCGATTTTAATGTACGAATATGTATAATTGAAAATATTTGAGATTCTTTCAAACATGTTTCTTGAATATTACATTAAGAGAACAAAATAAGGTTTATTTATGTTTCAAGTACCGTGAGTACGTTAATGTAAAAGTGACCTTAGAAATTTAGCAATAATATAAAATAACAAAAACTGAATACGATGTATTAATATTATAGAATATATAATAATTCTTTCAACATTATATCATGTATTTCTAGACAATAGGATAGATACTTTGATCCCAGGTTATTTAATATGACATGTTTTTAAAAAAAATATCCAAAACTATCTGTTTTCAGAGCTCAATTAATCTACATTTTATACAGTTACTAGCGAACATTTCACGGACCTTCAAATAATATCTTTAATACTGTTTCGTGTTCCTTAAATAAGGAAGATTTACGCTGCTTATTAAAATATGTAATCTTATATACTAACTTTATAAAACTATGTGAGATGATATTTATAATATTTACGAAGTACATTAGGCATTTTACGTATAGTATAGAGACCATAGTATGTCTCTACTAAGCCCAGCCATATGTCTAAATGAAAGCTAAATTAATCGTATCCAAGATTGGGATCAAAATACATTCCCGACTACGTCCATAAAAGGTGAGTAATTAATTACAATAATTACACTTAATATGTTACTTATGTTGGTGTTTAGAAAACAAGTATATGCGTTTTTTTTCCATTAAGCACGAAGTCAATGAGAGTTATGTACTCAATGTTTATGAGCTGTGTCATAACCAACTAATTGTTTTGGTTTATAGTGAATTTATTGTTACATTTACTTTTAATATTATAGAAAATCAGCGTGGAACCTTTATGGAACTTTGTGCTCTACAAAGTGCAAGTACGTCTTCATATGGAGTACTACTCACATATGTGAACTGGCACTCTTGTCTATTAGCTCTCTTCTTTTGATTTCTTGCAAAAACGACCTATTCCTATAAACAACGATCCCGAATTAACGTGCAGTTTAGAGACATTAGAACTTCAAAGAGATATTGAATGTCTATTTGTGCTCTACAGCATGCATAATGGAGGGTGTTCTGAGGTATACTTTGATATGGTGACCTTTTCATCGTTTCCAACTCGAAGTTTCCGCGGCTTGCTGGTTACTCACCCGCATTCCTTAAAACCTAGCAAAATGTTAACAACCGTGAGGTTGTCTAGAACCTTCAATTTTCGGCCGCTAGTGTTCTGAAATTCCCTCAGAGCTGACATGGGGCTCTTCAAAGGTTTTTTTTTCGAACTGACTTCGCTGTTGTCCTTGCAAGGCTTTTATAGCTTCATCGGACTATGACTCAAGAAGGGACTGAAACACGCTCTTCAAGGCTGGCAAGACAATAGTCATTCACTTGGTGTTGCAGTTGTCCATAGGTGAGAGTAACCATTTCATAACCATAAAGTGATAGTTGCCTTTTGGCATAAAAAAATGATAAATATAAAAAAACTGGTTTAAATAACAACTTTATGTTAACGATTAGGTACTATAATCTCACTTGATATAAATTACAGGCCAGTGATGTAATACACTGGTAGGTGATCGATAACAGATATCGTTGAAGAATTAAAAACCCATGGTAACGGGTGTGGCGTTCTAACAAACGATTGTTGATTCTAAGGAATCAGCTTCCAGTATTACCTAACTAGAATACAGCATAATTTAAATTCAAAAGGGACAGTTAAACATATTTTATATCCTTGACTACTTAAACATCGTTTAGTAATTTATATTTCAATATTCTTAATTATATTTAGAAGAAAGAAAGAAGAAACAAGAAAATGTTTTTATTGCTGGATAACATCAAAACTACAAGATGAACATATACATAGCTTATTAGAATATCCAACAAAGGCACCTCCATTCAGCAAAGTGCTGCAGCACAACATAAACATTTGGAATCTTGTTTTCTTACCCATACGTAAAATTTAGTGTTTGAAGTTATACTTCTTTTGGCGCGTTAGGGAAAAATGCTGAGAGTAAATTTTTACGATGCGCGCGCACACCGTTACGAAAAACCGACACCCTGAAGTTAGCTATAGTCAACATTTTGTTTCTTTGTATTTGTTGTTTGTATTTCTTTGTATTAAAACTTTCAATGTATTAAATAACTTTTTTCTATTGTTATTGTCGTTTTTTCAACAAACGTTTTTTCTTTCTGAAATTTTATTTTATCTTGTTACGCTAAAGAAGTTTAACTTCTAACGCGTGTACATAAGTACACACACATACTTTTTATAAATGAATTGATTTTTACTTTTTCATTTATTCTTATCCTATTTGAAGTAAAACTTATTTAGGCGCGACTACAATTACGTAACTGGACGACAATGCAACGGAACTCCGTGACAGCAATATGGCGTCACGTTTCTTTACCATCCGGTTTTTAAATATCTCTGAATTGGCAATAAATAGTTTATAACAAATCGCTCAAATATTTTTCAGGAAAAAATAAAATAATTAATAAAAAATATTAAATTGAATAATAATAAATATCATACATTAGAATTAGTTATGTATATATGGGCGCGCGACCGTGCTGCCCTCTGGTTTCAATGTAAGTAAGTAACAAATTAAATCAAAGCTCCATTATCTGTAGTGTACATCTATCAGCTACTCTTATAACGCCAAATACTCATTTTTTTTCTTTGTCAATTGTTTCTCAATATTTATTGTTAGTTGATTTTAATTATTATTAATAGTGTAAGTTGTGTTGATGTGATAAAGCGTTGTAGGTTTTTAGTCTACTTTATTCCATTATATTATTCATCGGAATGTTGACTGTTGTACCATCCATATATGTTAATAAATAAATAAATGATTCAATATGACGTACGGTTGATCATAATAACGTTACTCTGTGACCATGTACACGATAATAAATCCGTGTCGGATTCTAGTTTGTTTCGCCACGTTTCTGGTTAAGCCAGTGTAATATTCAACTATCTATAAGCGTGCAGGCTGGCATGATAGCGATGGGTATATAATGTATTATTGACATCTAGGTGTTTTTAGCTTAGACTGTGCTTATCAACAGATACAGTGCAGTCACTTTATATGCTCAAACTAAAAAAAAACAAGATTATTTTTGTGAGTTTTGAAAAAAAGCGATTACTCAATATATGTATGCACATCACTTCAGTACGGCTACACATGTTTGGATTTTTTTGTTTTGGTTTTTTAAATTTATACAATACATATGATACACATTGTATTAAACAAGATTGTTAACTGCGATTGTCAAGTCAATCTATTTTATTTAAAACATAACACATTTTAAATATCGATATGGTCACTATAAGATGTTGTTAAGTTAGCTAATTACCTAATAACTTAAGACAGAAGGTCCCTTAAGTAGGGACTTAATAAAGTAACCGGCTTGTTATTATTAAATGGATCTCACAACTGTTTACGGTAGAAGAACTTAATTGTGAATGTTTTTGATTGCATTATATATTGTTTACCATAACTGTTTTCTCATTCTATTTGGTTTTCACGTATGCTGATTGATATATTATATATAATACGATTCTTTTTCACACAAAGCACTTTGACGAGTTAACATTTTTGTAATTCAAAATTGACTCACGAGACACGTACGTCTCGGAAATACGATTTTATTCAAATTTATATTCTTCGTAATATGAACATTTTTATTACATCTCTATTTTATTGAATACTGCATGCATACCTTATGGTAGAGTGAACTGTCATACTGCGCTAAAATAGGGGACATCGCTTGAAGTATTATAAACGTAAGAAAAATAAATGTAAGGTATATATTTTTTAAATATTGTTTATAATTCTTGCAAATTATAGAACATTAGATAATGGATAATTCTTGTAATGTATTTAGTAATCAACGTAATGATAGTTTGTGTGAACCAAAAAAATATTATTTTAAGTGTGTTTTTGTATGTACAGGCCACCTTATTTCTTTTTAGACCTCGTTTATGTATCCTCACTAAAATATTTTGTCTGGGTAAAATAAATATTAAAAAGCTTTATTCAGTGTACGAGTCTTCAGATATTTATTTCAGTACAAACAGCATCAGCAAGTGCCCGCATAATCTTCCACCGAAGATGCAAAGCGGCACGGTCGACTCGCGCTTTCCTCAGGTATTGTTCACATTCGACGACGATCGTCATGTTGCATGATTCCTAAACAAAAAAAAAACATTTTCTTGTTCACGTGTAATTAGGAGCCGTAATTTGAGTAAAGTGAGTCAGTAAAATGATGTAATTAATATTTGTGGTCACGATTCCGAAAACTATTTTATAGAATTAGAATCTACATTCAAACTGTAGAAAACCTAAACGAATAAATCTTTATGTATACAATTCTTCTAAATAATTGAAATCAAGTTCGTGCATACAATTCTTTTGACTAACTTAAATCAAGTTCTGTCTATATGATAAATTTTTAGCTTAAAAATATTCTAAATTACATTGTTATGATTAAGAGTTTTGCAATGTGTATGATTTTATAAGTAATTATGGCACTGAATAAAATAAATATGAAAATATTGATAACGAACAAGAACATGTCTTACCTTATAATGGTTCAATTGCACTTCATTAAAGGGCGCTGACCATCCATTGAACCCCGACGAACCGAGACTATCCAGAGGATAATGATTGAATGCTGTCAAAACTTTCTTAACCAGCATAAAACTCTTAGTATAATACCCCACAGGACTGATCACCGCTGAACTGATAGTATGTTTTATTATTTTTGGCACGGCTAAATCATGCTTACACCGTGATTTGTATTTTGAATAATATATATCTTCTCTATCTTTAACATTTTTGTTATCATATTTTAAATTATTTATCTCATCTACTAAATTTATTTCACTTATGTCTATTTTACGGTCTCCTATAATTCGTACATCATCTCGTTTAATATAGGATTCTTTATTGTTTTCGTGTAAGTTTGTATCTACACCTATTCTTTGCAACATATCAAAGAAAAATACATTTTGTATCATTATTGCGGAATACTCTTTAGGATCCCATCCTAGTGTCTTTAGACGATACACTAATTCAATCCACGTGTTTGTAGTTTTTGGCAATACTATTTCATCTACATCCAGTGGAATAATAAATTCAGTTTCTTCTATGTTTCTATATAAACAATCATTATACGTTATGATATGATCTCTCCTTCGTTGCCACAAAGATCTAGCCGGATTATTCTTAATAGGAACATTGTACAATCTAATGTAGCCTTCACGACGGTAGTGCTGCAGTACGTTTTCTGTTTCTTTACTTATTTTATCAACGTACATGTCGATAATATCAACACCAAGTATTTTATTTACTTCTATCCATTCTATCAAGCTTTGCGAGTTATCTTTATCAAAACTCATATCTTTCACGCAGATTGTAAAGTTTCGTTTCTGTTTGATTTTATTGTCAGTAGAATTTAAAGAGAAAGCGTTCTCAGGATCATTACATGGTTGTGTTACAATAGATACAATTGTTGGATGTTTTAAAGCCTCCGTTAAAGGACAGGACAGAAGTAACGGGGTAGTAACTTCTGTTGAAGTGGCGTCCCAGTCTTGCCACCAAATTTCTAATGGTTTAGCGGCTACAACTTCGACTGTGTTTTCATAAAAGTTAAGCGAACGCGTTTGGCAGAATACCATGTCTTCTGTTGAGATATTGCGACCTGTAAATAAAAGTAAATTAAAATGTATTAACTTTAATTTTTTATTATTTTAATGTTTAGACATATATAATTAACAACTTCATTGTTTCAACAACAAAACGGAATGACCTTTTTCTTTTATTATTAAAATGAATTATCTGAAGACATATGTCAAATTAATAAAGAGATCCGTCGTTGTGCGCACATCACGTAAACATTACTGGATAGATTTCGATATTCTTTTAGTTTAATTTCTTAGAAATTTGAAAATAATTAAAAAGCAAATTTGCCACGGTATTTTGATTTAATATAGTTATTATGTTTTTATGAAACTACAATTTTCATGTGTTATACTTTTGACATGCGTATTTTCTTGACACGGAGAATTATTAGATTTAATTACTTCGTCATATTCATGATCCACTAGTAGCCTTTATAATAGATATCTAATAATAAATTTAAATCCTAGCCAAGTAAATTCAACATTACTTTATAATCATAAAGTATAATATTTTGATAATTAACATGATTCACGTCAAGTTCAGATTATATTTCATCAAAATTAATAGCGCCATCTATTTGTTTTTCAATGTGCTGTGCCGAGATAATCGTGTAACTAAAGACGTCTACATTGTTTATTGAGCGTCTATTAAAAATCAAGTAATTAAACGTCTTCTTTTGACTACGGAACTGAACAGATTAAACTTTTTATGATGCATGAAATGCATTAAGTTGGATCGTGTTAAATAAAGCATGTATTTTGTCCCGAGTTGATCTTGAGTTATATGTGAAATCTCCATGAAAATTCATTTAGTAGTTTTCGTGATAGGCGTTGTCAAACGGACAGACAGATGATTATATTTAAAATTAGTTTCTTGTATTCTGATACACTACCTAAATAACCTGTAATTTTATGGACATACTTTCAAAGTACAAGCTCGACGGTTGTGCATTATAGTAAAGATAATATATTTCATAAACTTATACAATATATTAGTAATTTCAAGCAATTTGTAAGTAACAGCTTTATAACGGAAAGTTCAAGGAATAGTCATTAAAACGGTCAAAAAAATTACATCCTTGGGAAGACAGGTTCCAAAGAGATTATAATATTATGGCAGTTGGTACTTCTAACACTTTTCTTTTGACCTTAAAATGTTAGTTTTAAATAATTCAATGGAAAAAAAATCTACCGAGATATTAAAAAAGACGTTTTTATATAACGATTATTTAAAATAAGGTTTGATGTGTTTACAAGGAAATTTAAAACGAGCATTTCGAGTCAATTAACATAATATTTGGAATAATTTATGTTAATTGTGTATTTATTTGAAATTAAGTTGTTATTGTAATTACTGATATATTTTTTCAATTATAAGTTATTTAACGGAAAGGGAAATAGCACATCTATTTTTTATTATTAATTATTTACGTCATTTATAAGTTTGATATAGACTTCATAAATCCATACCAATATTATAAGGAAGTAAAGTTTGTGAGTTCGAGACGTTGTAGTCGGTAATATCTGGATCTAATAAACCGATTTTGAAAATTCTTTTACCAATAGAAAGCCACGTTATTTGTGGAGTATCATAGGCTATATTATCTGAAAAATGTAAAGACTTTTTTGTGGAAGTCGGATTTGCAAAGTAAGTCGCAGAAAAAACGGTCGAACGAAAACGTTTCTTACGGACGTTGCCTTAACTATAAGAGATATGTGATTGAGTTCCAGAGAAAAGTAGTAGAGCTTAATAATGCCTACAAAAAAAATCAACGACAGTATATATCTAACTTTTATATTTGTCACAAAAAGTAGTTTTCTATAAATGTTTACCGCTCAACGAAGTGGGCACGGGTCAGCTTGTATAACGTATTAAAAAATCACTACTGTTATATGTATAAATTATAAAGTTAATAAGTAGTTATCGGAGGAGATTAAACAAATAAAAATGTTCCGGAATGATTTTTACTTCGCCTCCCATTTCTTACTACAGTGTAAAAGACGGGCGAGTTTATCTTGACCGTGAAGGAATTTACACGACACATACGCCAGGCTCGAGTGACAAATGAGTTTGAGCTTATCGGCTACGCTTGTTCGCCAGCACTGTCCCCGTACGAGCACTTTCTTTCTACTCTTTGTTCTGCCACCATATTAACTGATAAAACCTAAAGTGCTTTAAATTCACAGTTAAGAGAGAAGTTTTGTTAAGATGTTAAATCTTACATCGTCGGCGAATGTCTTTGTCGTTTTATTTTATTTAAAAAGACTCGTTTTGTTGTTTCCTTCTTTTTATATTATATATATGTAGTAGGTTTAGTTCAAGTATTAAATTTCGAAACACTTAAGTAACAGAGTATATGGGTCTGTATGAGGTTTTGTGATGGCGATTATTATTTCAGCATAATTAAATATATATCATATAAATAAAAATGAGTTACAAAATGTATGTCATTCCGCGCGACAGAACCTATTTGGATATTTATTTTTGATATGTCTGAAATTGTCTAGTCATAGTTTGTATAAAAAAAAATTGAAAAATATGAAAAAGTGAAAAATTTAGATTTAAAAATGACAACATAAAAAGTGAGTGAGTGAGACAGAAGACAGTAGGGAGATCATCGAAATAACAGTTTAATGTTCAGTTACTATTTTATTTCAATAAATTATCATACCGTAAAGGAAAGATCTAATCCCATTTCCTTTGATAGTACACCCATGCGAAGCCGGGGCGGGCTTGTTGTAAATATATGTTAGTATCTAAAATAACCTGACAACAAAACTTTTATTAAACAAAGTAAAATCGTGATTAAGTTGCTACGATAATATTCTTTTTGTCTCCTGGGTGTAGAGAAAATAATAAGTGGCAACGAGTTATCACGTCCGCTGATAATTATGGCTGTCTCTTATCACAACTACAGATTTCCCTCGACGTCTCCATTTTATGAGGTCGTTTTCAGCAAAAGAATCTTTATTTTAAAACATTGAATGAGCAATTTTATGCTATTTTATTTTGTTTAAAAGTTATTCGCATTCTCAATATCAGATTATATGCTACGAACAAATGACTTCGATCATAACATTTTTTAAATAAACAATATTGTTTTTAAAATTCAGACTCGGTAATGTTGTTTGCGAGTCTCCCTATAGATTAAGTGTAATTGTATGCAGCTTTGTCTGTATAACAACTATAAGCCGTCATTCGTGAAGGCTTGAAATGCACGTTATTATGCTACTTGAGTATAATAATAAGGGAGCGCTTGGAGCAGACGGCGCGTGCGCATTCTTCAATCAAAATGTGACTTAATTGCTGTTTAAGTTTTTGTTTGAAATAAAATATTATATTTTATGAAAATCTTGCAAAGCCTTTTCGGTAATTAATCTTGATAATATGTTTCCATATTCTATTAAGTAAAATTTTGGAACATTCAGAAAAATGAAATTAATATCATCTAAAATTCGCGACATAAGAAATATTAGTAACTAGCGGGCCCGGCAGACGTTCCTGCCACAATATATCTCATGAATCACTTTATCCGCTGGTGAAAATCGCATGAAAATCCGTTCAGTAGTTTTTGAGTTTATCGCGAACAGACAGACAGACATACGCGGTCGGGGTCTTTGTTTTATACTATGTAATGATATACAGTATAAGGCACAGTTATGTACACATCGCTATAACATATGAGTGACTAAAAATACAGAGACATTTATAACCTCCTTATTTCGCCCTAAATGGACGTGTTTGACTACAGTTAGATTCCTCTATCTTTTTTTTTTTTATACTACGTCGGTAGCAAACAAGCACGCGGGCCGCCTGATGAAAAGCGGTCACCGCAGCCTATGGACGCCTGTAACATCAGAAGCGTTACATGCGCGTTGCCGACCCTTAAGTAACCTATTTATTTTCCCCTTGAAGCACCCCATACTGTAGTCTCTAGGAAAAACTTCAGCAGGAAGCTCATTCCACAACCGGGTCGCTCGTGGAAGGAAACCCCTTTGAAACCGGACCGTCCGAGACCATTTCTGTTCCAATGTAAAATCTAGTCTTGGATTGTCATAAATCTACCAATATCGCAAACATTACATATTTTCAATTCCATTTTGAGAACTTCTCTGGTATATATTCGAAATCCGAAGTCCAATGTTAATAGAGTCTTCTTGAAAATATTCCCTTTTCAACAAAAAAATATATTTCCTAATCGGTTTATAAATGAGAAAATCCTGAAGTAACAAACATTAAAAAAACAACAAAATTAAAAACATCCTCTTATTTGAAGTCTCCTAAAAATTGGAATGACAGTGTATGTACATGGTTCGCTAACTAGTAAATATCGGTTTTATATTCCATTGTTAGATAAGCCTTGTGGCGTAGTAGAGGTGAGCAACCTTATTATTAATAAAGAAGATCAAGGGTTTCGTCCGATTCCAGTATATGACCGATTTTTGTGTCATGGGCATAATAAAATCTATTTGTAACTGAATGCTATTTACCTACATAGGCATGTACAGTCCTCCCCAAAGTTTTTGGTAGAGCTCTGAAAATAATTGTGCTGGACACAAATCTAGATATAAAAAGTTATTGTACAATATGTATATTATAAAGCCAACTTAAGGATAAATAAAGCACAATTTTAGATTTTTATTTTAGATCTTGACTTTATTAAACGGAAGCCCGGACTTACGGTTATATTCAGAGCGGTCAAAAAGATTGACAAGGACTGTATATGATGTTTAGATACCATAATACAAGCGTCTACTGAACGTTTTTTCCACGTACGTATGTCCTTTGGAATATACTGTCAGTGGCATCGTTTCCGGGCCAATAAATTCTACAAACTTTCAAGAAACGAACCTACTCCTTTCTTAAAGGTCAGCAATGCGTCTGTGATTCCTTTTGTGTCGAAGGTATTGGACTTGAATGGACGTGTTTTTTTTAAATTCCCTATCTCCCCGGACATTATTCAAGACTTTATTTATGACTAATTCTTTCAAAACATTTTTTTTTTAATTTGCAACATCTGTTTCCTTTTTCTATTTATTTCTGTTTTTGCTATTTCTGCCACGTATTTCATGAACATCAAGAGCGGCTCTGTAGTATCTTCATCCGCCACTATTTTATGTAGTACCTCTTCCGTTAGTTCCATGCCTATCTGGGATTGGTCTGGATTGGACTGGGATTGGACTGGCATTGGACTGGGATTGGACTGGGATTGGGTGGATTGGGATTGGACGTGTTTGAATTTGTCCATATATTTCTATTTATTTATTCAACTATCACGACTGTCTTAGGAGCGTATATCATTATTAAAACATAATAAGTTATCTTGAATGCACATACCATGGAACATTGCTAATATCCTGATATATCGTTGAGTAGTACGTTCGTCGTAATATGCAGCGTATAATGATATCTTCGTACCAGGCACGTGCTGCCATGAAGACTCTTGGACTACGCCAGGCGACCATGTACGATTCTGAAATAAACTTTATAATTGTAATCATACGGTCAAATTATTCCTTAGCATATTTAAAACTAAGCCTCTAATAGAGTTTCAATGACTAAATGTATTACTCATTCTTGTGATATTTTTTAATCTCATAGATGGCAAATGAACAGATGGGTCACCTGATGTTAAGTGATCACCATCGTCCATAGACACTTGCAACACCAAAGGAGTCGCAAGTTCGTTGCCAGCCTGTGTCTGGGGGAGGAGAAGGGAAGGGGAGGGGAGGGGAGGGGAGAGGGAAAGGGAGGTGGGCCCCGGCGTTCTCACTGACCGAACGAAACGCAACAATGCAAGCACTGTTACTTCACGTCGATTTTCTGTAAGACCGGGGTACTACCCCGGGCGAGCCGACCCATTCCATTCCATTATGGTTGATTTACTTATATTATTCCACTAAATATTAGGTATATACACAGTATAAGCCCAACCTGAAGAGTAGTAGACCATGCTGACATCGGACTACGGGAGTATCACCACCAAACCTGTATCTACCGCAAAACAGCAGTCTACGTACTGTTTTGTTTTGATTTCAAGGCTGTGATTGGGAGAACTTACTGTTACACGAGACATTTGAACTTAGTCCTAAGGCACAGCACACTATTACAATTGCCTACAGGTCTATGGTCGTTTTATTGTTGGTGGTACATAACCGTAACCTGCAGTAATCACTTAACATCAGATGGTTGCATGCCAGTATGCTATATATATTATAACATGAAATTGTCTCACAATAAAAAAAATCTTAGAATTAGTATGTACTTTCAGGGAAAGAATGTGGTCTGATACATTTCTCATTCATTGACATTTGTCTCGCCTGATTAGACACTAACTATGAGCATATTCTAGTAGATGTTCTTAAGGCCAAAACCTCTTAGTGGGTTTGATAAGTCACCTTCTTAGAGCTCATCGTTGTTTAGTTTCGAGTATAATTAAGGTGAATCACAAATTTATAAATAAGACCATTAACTGAACAAAGCTTCTACTACACGTAGGTACCTACTGAGATACAAATGCTTTATTTCATATTAATCTGATAATTAGTAACATATAAAATACTATTTTTTTTAATAGTATAAAATGAAGTCACTTCCAAAGTCTGTGTTCCCTTACATCTTTTAAAGTATTCAACGGATTTTAATACAGTTTTCAGCAATAGATAGAGTGATTCAAGAGGAAGGTTTATATGTATAATACATACATATTATAGTACAGAAAAGCCGAAAGATTCAAAGAGTTGTAATGTGATGGCGTTACGAGATAGATCAAATGTAGTACGGAATTGTATATCTTAAACTATCGATAAAAAAGTCCGTGTGACATTTATCTGTATAGAATAACCCACAGTAACCAGATTTATGTTTTTACAAAAATAATTATGTGTATATACTAAGCTATTTTATACAATACAGTATTACTTCTTATCCAATTAAATCCATTACATACGTTGTACATGTGATGTACATAAAAACTGCCCTTAACAGTAAATCATTAAAATGGATATCTACGTTGCACCCGTGCGAAGCCGGGCGGGTCGTTAGTATGGTATAAATATAAAAGTTGCAATATTTTCGTTTCCAATATTATCTTAACAAATTTTATTTTTAAAACTTAATAGTATAAAAATAAATGCCTTGTACAGTTTCCAATACATTCACAAGTAAAATAAATGCCTTGTACAGTTTCCAATACATTCACAAGTTTTAAGTAGTTTATCCCACATACAATTTAACAGGCAGCCGTGTAACGTTCGTTATTAAAAATTATCCACGGCCATCTTTGCGTGTTTTATAACTAAATGTAATTAACCAGTTTGATAAGCGAGCTAAATGGAGCGCGTTGATGTCTAATTCAAAAGTCATGTAAATGGCCTTATAGTATCTGGCATCATGTAAAATAATAAAAAATAAAACTTATCTAATAAAAGATTATTACGTAGACTCATATGTTCTTATAAACATTAATCAACTGTAATTAACTGTATGCAGTTTATTTTTTAGTTCTGTAAATTAAAAAGGAAATTTCATCTATAGATTGTTAGTCGCATTTTAAAAATTTTCATATATATTAATCACAAATAAACGTAAAAATGGGAGATATAACTACTATTGTTGATATTGTAAAAAAAAATCGAAGAGGCCGAAGGTGAAGGCCAAATAAGGTAAACAAAAGTGCCTTTGTCGTGAGCCAACTAAAGCGTTCTTTTTCGTCGTAGAAGTTTTGTAAGTAATTTGCCATATATACCTTATCCCTTTTTTTAATGATGAAATGCAAATTTTACGTTATTACTTACATTGAATGATTAAATATAGATAAAAACCATCAATTCCATGTTTCTAGTTTTACGATTCAGATAATTAAATCGTAAAATAAGTTTAATATCGAATTAATTTACTCTAACGTCGAAATTAAAAAATTGAGTGAGAACTTTGTGAGTTCTTCTAGATATATATTTACAAGGACATTTTTAGGATATTAACAAAGAATAATGTATAAATGCTACAATTAGGTTTATATAGTTTACAGATAAGACAACCTGAGATATATACTTGGTCCCTAAATTTTGTTTTTGTTAGTATTTCGGACCACACCGAGAAAGACAAATAATCGCTGAGATCTGTGCACTCGATCAAGACCGTTCCCAGAGTGCGGATTTATTTACGCTGGAAGCTTTATTGCAACATATTAGGGACAGTAAACTTTTCAATACATATTTATTTTTACAGTGAAGCGTAGCTCGCAAGCTCACAAGAAACATACGATTAATTCTTGTTGAGTTTTTTCTTATGAGTTAAAGAAAACTTGTACCTTAATTTAATAAAAAATGCGAATATTAAAATAATCTTAAAGTTATACTGATAAATAAATAAAGAGTGTATTTTGTTTTGATAATACGCTGGTGATAAGACAACCATTTAGCCTTTCAAATATGCTTGCAACGTTTGAGTTCCCGTTATAAAATCTTTATATAGATAATCGTGATATTAAATTTCATTTGCATATTTTTGTTGAATTCTTTGATAGCAAATCAAGTTAACAGTACCGTTATTATTATATAAAAATAAACTATACAAGGGACATGTTATATGTATGTTTGAGAAAAGGGCATAAGTTACCCTTGATCCCGTAAAAATGTACTATTATCGAGTGATAGACCAAATCTACATTAATTCGGGCGAAGCCTCGACCAATAGCTAGTAAGTTATGATTAAGTAAGAGGTTTAGGTAAGAGGTTTGCAACCATAAAATACTTGTATACGTTACGTAAAAATTAATTGTTAAATTAATTAATTCACAAAAAATCATGTTTTCAAATTAAATGCAACTTTATTCTTAAAAAGTTTCTAATTTTTATGCCGCCATATCAATATATTTTTTAATATACAAGTTATATTTATCATGTTGTGGTTAATATGGTGGTGCGTTTCGTCGCCTAGTAAATTTAAGTTTAGGTATAATAATTTTTTTAAAACGATGTTACTAACCTCAGACGGATTTAGCGACATGTCTTGCTCTGCCATCTGATGGGACATTTAATTTGCATATCTCTAAGCTTGTTGTTTCTATCCCACGACTCGTACTTTTATAGTAGTGTTAGGTTTTATAGTCACTGTATAAGTGAATTGTTATGCAATATTTTATTTTATTGCTTCACATTCAGAGTCCATATTTGTTTAAGTGCCTTAACAACAGTAAGAGAGGTAGATGAGATCTTTGTGTATGTGATCTCACCAGAAATGGTATTATGGCCCCTTCTAGTACAGTATTAAAGGTCATATAGGGTATATTTAATAAATTATCGATACGTGTAAAAACTTTTATTGCAACTAGAAGTATTGTTAAAGGTAAACAGAAATATAATCGTGTCTAGTAAAGTTATAGACCATGCTTGGTATTTTAATTAAATTCGCTCCGAGTTAGTCTGAATGTAATACTAGACTTAAAGAAATTATAATGAATGTGCGAATCATACTGCTTTAAATACAATCTTTTGTTTTCTAGATTTTACTGCAAACAATAAATTGTTACTTTACTTATATATACTTATAGCTTTTACTCGCAGCTTCGCCCGCGTTAATGCAATTTTGATCTTAGTCTCAAGAAAAGTATATTTATTCTATATAAAAGGTACCATATGTCCGTTTCTATACCCCTAACAACGTAAAAGGATAAATTCATGATGTTGAGTTGAGAGAGGTTGAGTAGCCAAGGCGTGTAAGCATAACAAACAAACAAAAAACCTCCCATTCGCATTTATATTTATTATTATTAGGCATTTATACGATTATTGGTTTGTACATTGGGGTGCTTAAAGCAACATAGCATTTAATTTAGCTAACTAGCGATTTGGAAAGTTATATTGTTGTAGATAATACGAGTATAGCAATAAAATAATTTAACACAAGTATAATAAACAAACATAATATATACATACTTATATACAAGGTTTTAAGTGGGGGCACAAAGGGAATTTCAAAAATATCGAAAAATTGCCATAAAAACTGGAAAAAATAATGGACCTACCTTTCGAAAATTAGCGTGTCCCCAAAAAGAAGTGACAAAAAAAGGCCTGCTTATATATATTCATACGATGTTAAGTATATAAAATAGGTTATAAATACGAATTGTATAAATAATGATAACTGTCTCCGGTTTATAAAAAGTAAATATCGATATAATAATTAGGATGTGATTAAGTCTATACAAAATATATATAGTTGGTAGACAAGCAGCGTAATTGCTGATACGTCTATATCACACTGTGTCGAAATTTTTTTTGTCGGGTTCTGGTCACTGTAGATGTTCATAAGTAAGTTTATTAGTCCGGAGCCAGTTGACGAGGCGGTTTTTAAAACCATGGACAGAACTAGCAGATAGCAGAACTTTGTCAGTTTCCAGTTCAGAACCACTCTGTTACTGAGGAAATTGTGTGCAATTGTTGTGTGTGAAAGCGATTGGCTTATTTTGGTTTGACTTCCTCTTGTAGATCTTGTGGTGTCTCTTAAAATATACATTTCACGTAGGTATGGCAAGTTGTATTTATGAGTAACTATTTTGTATGTTTCTATGAGGTCACCACGAAAGGCGTCTTTCTACGAGAGTAGTCACTATACTATAATATACCTTTAATAATTAGTAAAGTGTAATGATAAAGTAATATTATCAAAGTAATCTTCAATTGATAATGTAGTTTATACATCGTTTTTACCCCGGTTTCATCTCTTGAAAATATATTCATTTCGTCAATATGCATGCTCAATTGATTTAATTGGTGTACAAATTAATAAAATTCAAACTGTTTTTATAACAAGTTTTCATTTAATTTCATAATATTTTCAAGCTATTCTATATTTGTACTTGATCACATAATTTAGAATCTATTTCACATTTAGAATCCGCTTGGGTAAAGACGAGTTATTACAGTCAATATTTTTTTTTTATTTGGGTTCTGTTAAACTTCTTTCTTTCTGTGTTGTTGTTATACTGTAATTTTTTTAAATCAGCAAATTATATTGTTTGCATGATTCTTTTACGGTTTCTTTGGATGAAATTTTGCATATACGGAGTTATGGGTACAGAGAAGAATAAAAGAGACCTTACATCCAGAAAAAAAGTACAGTTCCCGAGGGATAGTACAATTATACATTAAAGTGAGTGAAGTCGTGGACACAAGCTAGTTATTTATAAATAAACATATTATATTATATAAAAAAACATAAAAGCTGAAACAACAATAAGTAGCCTAAAACTATTTACGAAAAATTCCACATCGAATGGTTAAAGCCTTACGTAGCCGATACTTTCAGTAGTTTTTACGTGACTTAACCTTAAAGACGCGCTCTCAATTTTTTGCGGTTCAATTTTGGCATCGAGTCCTACTAGACGCGTATAGCTCACCCACACAGACACGACAACTGATAAGCTTGGGAATTATAGCGCACTTGAAATGACTTTGATAGTTTTATAATTTTTTTTACATATATACACATATAGATATTTTCTTATCATTGATGTTCTACATTTTGTTAGATTGGATGCTATAGTACCAAAATAAATTATAGTTTTCCAAGGTCATACTACGTCAAGAACAGTATAACTAAATCTAAATATGAATACGTAATAGACAAAAACATCGAATTTGTGCTCAAATATTTAGCCCCTTAGCACCCGATCAAGGTATTATATCTCAACATTCTCATGAGGAGTAGTATTGTGGTAACTGTATCATGGTCTAGATAATTGCCAGAAACATTAAGTTTATGCTGAGATGTTTAGTCTCCCAGTGTAGGATCAAGGTTTTAATTTTTTTAAGTTTGGTGAAGACAGTATTTATGATAACAGCATCCTAGAAACTTCAAGTGTGCACTCAAAGACTTTGTGTCATAGTGTCAGCTAAATGTTTCATATCTTAAAGACCAGGTGAGAGCTATTTCGTGATGAAAGAATTTTAATATTGATAATAGCTAGAAACATAAAGTTGGCGCTCAGAAGTTGATTTTTGTCGTATCAGATGATCGTATAATTTCTCATAGACCAAGTGAGCAGCTGTATCACGATAACAGAATTTTAGTACTGATAATCGCTCGAAACATCAATTTTGCGATCATAGGTCTAGTCCCATAGAGTCAGATCAACGTTTCCTTTTATGGATCACATGAGTAGCTGTATCATGGTAACTGAACTTTAGTATTCATAGTAGCTATAAACATCAGGTTTGGGTTCAGATGTTTAGTCTCACAGTATCGGATGAAAGTTTCATTTCTCATGGGCTAGATTCGTATCTTTGTCGTGACAACAAAATTTAGGTGACTAACTGTATCGTGATAACTGAATTTTAGTACATATAGATATTAGCTACAAACGTTGACTATGCGCTCAGAGATTTAGTTAGGGGATATTTTTTAAATTAGCGTTCGCTTCTAAATCGATAATAATTATGTGAACAACATACTACAAAACACCTGAATTGTAAGTTGTAATAGCTGAACACAACGGACTGCATATGATGGTCTTTGCGTAAAACGAACCATAACTCCACCGACAAGCTTTTACAACTAAATTTTTTTTCTCAGATGTACTATAGATAATATGTAGTATAAGCGGTTTTTTTTATTAATCAAAATGTAAATTTACTGAGATTTTCATACCAAAAAGCAGGCTGTATTGCGCGAGGGGACTCCTACTAATCTTAAAAAAACAATCATCTGTACATTGTTAAAGGTTCAATGTATCTGTAGTTAGTCATTATGTTTACCAAAGTTCAATAGTTTTGTTGTAATTTTTACCGAAAAATAGTGAAAATGGACCTTTTTTGAGTGCGCGTCCTTAAAGGAATTGTATTTGCATATATACATAGAATACATTGACATACAAAACCCAAGACGCACAGTCTTGAATAAAAGTAGACCTCAAAACCAACCGCAAAAACTCCCCAATATACATACGTGGATATAGTTATGCGATAAACTTATGATTTTGCGAACGCAACCTTACTTGAATGATTTAAAGTTGTTTTCACAAGGACGCAAGCGACGCGAGACTATATGAAATGACTGCATAATCCAAAATTATGCACTCATTTTTGTGTGCCGGCTGTGAGACGTTAAGTGTGCATCTTAGGTTTTTGTATACAAATGATAGAATACTAATTATTCTACGACAGTTTTTATTATTAAACACTAAGGTCGTCAAATGCTTAAGAATTACACTTATATACGAATACAAATCTCGACGTATATCAATGGATGTTACGAAATTCACGTACATTTTTAAAATGTAAGTAAAGTTTATTAAATCACAAATTGACCATGACTGGAAATATTCTATGTGATATTTAATTTTTCCGTTGCACAAGTCGGTAATGGCTATCAAATAGCTTAATCACTTCGACGCGATATAAAGTTGACGAAGATGATAAAAAATAATAAGAATGTGTAAAGCCACCATCAACGTCGTAAATCCACGATTCTAAGTGCCATTCCCAGTACTGTGTAATTTTATTCCATAACTTTAATAATAATAACAATATATAATAAACTCCAAATCCATTAGTATATAATTGCAAAAAAGAGGTCCACGCATAATGGTAATAAGGTTAGTAATCATATTTTCGCAGTGAATCGACCAAAATTATAAGTTACATAATGGCTTTTTGGTTGTTCTTAATGCAAGCAAAAACTATACGTATTAAATTAAATTCGTGCTTTGGAAATTTTTATATATTAACACAAAAAAATTTTAAGAACAATTTTATTTTGCAACATTACATTTTTGCAGCTATATTCGTATACAACATTTTATTCGCATTTATAATTTAAAATATTTAAAGATTGTTAAAATATTTAACATTATTAATTTCGTTTGTAAATGTATTGTTAAAAATAATATAATACGCTTATTAACATAATTTCATAGAAATAACTTTAAAATTTTGTCATTTTAACAGAAGTTGGAATATCTAGATATGAACATTACCATAAAAGTCTTATTTAAAACAAAAGTATTTGAAAAATGCTAACAAGTATTAATGAACCTAGGCAACTTGTACGTTAAAAGCTTCTATCAGAATTGGGTTTTTATAATTATTTTAGCTATTTGGAATACATTAAAATAAAAGAGGGAAGTATTTGATTTACACTCCGGGCCACTGTAATTCAATTTAGGCTACTACTGTTTCTTTTGATACTTTATGAAATATGTTAGGCGATTTTGTTTTGTTTCATAAACATATGAATATCAGCTCTATATGAAACATAACGGAATTAAAATGGTAAATTGATATGGTAAATTAAAAGTTTATTTTGTATTATAGAACTATAAAAAAATATACTTTTTCCACTTGATCAGCGCTGTTGGGCAAAAAAGACAGTTAAAAAGGACGAACGCGGAAAGCACTCATCCGAAATAACAATTAGCTTAATGGTATCAAAGTGACCTGACCTCGCCTTGGGCCGTTGCCTTGAATGCAAATTTCGCGTATTTGAATTGAACTAACCATACAACCTAATTAATCATACTTGAAAGTGTGGCACATTTGCGTACCTTCATATCTGCCACATAAACCCGTGTACATACATTTGGTATCATGAATTTTGGTTAAGGTTAACTAACTAAAAAAAAGGACACTTACAGAACCTACTGTGTATGTTTAATATAACATTCTGCGGTATTACTTATTATATCTATACATATAATAAGAATGTATATCTATAGTGTCTGTACGTTTTCGATTTTCGTGAAAAAAATTGTTGCAGGTGTCTGGGAATAAGTAATAGAAAACATTACAATCATTTTTAGAAATGTCTGTGTGTCTGGCTGTTCATATGAGCACGCATCACTGCTAAAGTACAATAAATCCCCAACAAGAAGGTCATAAAGCATATCGAGAATAACTTAGTCGTTATTTCATTAAAATCGGCCCACTCTATCAAAAGTTATTGTAATTTGAATGACGACGCGGCGTAAGTACGAGAGAAACGTAGATAAGTAAATGGGCTTAATACATCATACAGATGACTTAATTAATTACTGTTTTTTTACATGGGTTCACGCGGACGAAGTTGCGGACACAGCTAGTGTACTATATATAGACAACCTAAGGATAAATAAATGCCAATTTTAGATTCCTATAATAATATTTTAACTTTGTTTTTGTTAAACTCTTGACATTAGAACTAACTATATTATTGTCATATTAATGCAAATTGTACATGAGCGCAAACTAACTCAGGGCCATGTTCATAGCGTTCAATACGATTGACAAGGACAGTAGGTACATATTTCATAACCATTCATTACTGATATACACAATATTTTACGATGATACATAATTAAAAAATAACATTCATAAAAAAATGATTGGTTCTTTAAGATTTAAATTTATTTTAAGATATAACTCTTAGACAAGAAACAATAATAAAGGTTCAATAATATGGAAATGCAGTATAAAATGATTTATATTAATTTGAAACTGATATTTACTCGTATAAAACGAAGCCGTAAAGAAGTAAAGGAGTGAAGCCTGACAGTTATAACTAATGATGAATCCTTCTGTGTTGTCGAAATTGTTTTTGGGTTGTATTGGGCTTATCCTCAGATACAGTAGTATTATTTTATTACGCTCGCATGCGAAAATACTCTATCTTAAGTTATGTAATAAACGCGAATGGGACATTAGTTGTTTGTTACGCTTCCACGCCTTAATTGCTTAACCGCTCAATATGAATTATGCATAACGTGTATGCAATATGTCACGGGGTAAAGAAAAACAAATGGGTACCTATTTTTCGCTCTAAAAAGGAAGGATCGGTACCGAGGCATACATCAAATCTATAATAATGCGAGCACAGCCGTGTGCGAAAGCTAGAATGTAGTAAACGTGAATTTATTGGTGTTTTACAGTGACATCTTTTTATCGCAAAAGTAACTTGTAGATGGTAGAGCCATGTTGAAGCTATTATTGGTTTCAGCACGAATGGGTCGGCTCAACCGGGGTACTACCACCCGACCCACGGAAACACCGACGTGAAGTCAGTGCTTGCTTTTTTTTTGTTTTATTTCGAACTGACTACGCTATTGACCTAGCAAGGTCTTAACCCCTTCGCCGGACTACTAAGGCGAGCGCTTAAGGCACTCAGCCTATTTTATTTGACAACTAGCTCAAGGGTGCACGGCAGACCTCGGCTTGGGCTGTTGCCTGATACATGAAATTCGCGACCTATCTGAGCTAAGCTATTCATACATATATGAGTTGTTGAAACATATATGTGTACCAGGCATACATACCTAAACAACTCTTATATATATTTCTTATCGGATAATTTTCTAAACTATTTAAGTTTGATAAGGGAAATAATAAAACCCTTCCACTTGCATGTGTAAGCGTGTATGCGTGCACGTGTGTGAAGGTGATGTTGTCGCAGTGATGTAAGATTTTGTGTCACTGTATCTCGCGAGTAGCGCACTCAAGGGCTCCATGCCGAGGGAACCAACCTAGGCTTGAGCTGCTGCCGAGGGGGCCTAATCTGGTGTGCGGGAGCGAAATTGACCCCCAGAAGTCAGTGCTTGCATTGTTGAGTTTCGTTCGGTTAGTGAGAGCGCCGGAAGCCCACCTCCCCTCTCCCTCTCCCCTCCTCTAAACACAGGCTGGAAACGCACTTGCGATTCCCCTGGTGTTGCAAGTGTCTATGGACGGCGTTGATCAATTAACATCAGGTGACCAGTTCGTTTGCTTCCTATGATTAAAAAAAACTTGAATTTTATAATTATTTATATTCTAAAATACTTTGGAAGAAAAAAAAACATAAGCATGCCTACATCGCGGTAGAGTACGGGCGGTAGCGGCGCACCATTAGAAGTACCAGTAGAGGATATTGATTTCGATTTATTTTCCGTTCGTGACCGGCATCGGAATAGATTATCGACATAATAGCTACAAAACAGGCTCCAGTATACACCATTGGTGGATAGCGAGCCGCCACTAAGAATGTGCATTGGCGTTTTGCAGAGATTTATATTACTGACAAATTAAAAATACAAATCTGTCAAGTATTTATCATTTCCATTGGTACTATTTTTAATTTATACTATTATATTCTATCGTAAAAGTTGATTTTAGTGTTTTGACGATAAGTATAGTTAGTAATTTTAATATATTGTTCATTAGCTTATTCTTGCGGCTCCTGTCGCATCATTATAGATGTGACTTTTCCTCGCGAACAGTACATTTATTCTGGACGAATGGTACCCCTTTCTGTACCCTTTACAGCGTGTATGCAAAATTTCAAGGTAATCGGTAGAGTAGTAATCCGTCAAAGTGTAAGAAATAAATTCATACTCGCATTTATAATTTGCGAGTTAGATTTGGTAAATCTATATAATCGTGTAATATCGTATCGTATAATAAATATTATTTAGGATTTCATTGTGTTAAATATTTTCAAATAGTACGTTCACATCAAGTTTTTGTTCAGGTAGAATAAAATTTTATGCATTTGCTTATCTCACACGTCCTTGATATAATTTATTTAGAAAAGAGAGATATTATTTAACACTCTTTCTAAGAATACATTTTAAAGGTAAGATTAAGCCTTAATAAATCTATGTCTTCATGATTATAATAAAAATAATACGCGTTCAATTAAAGTTATATTACTTTTTTCTAGTCATTACATAATATAAAACAAAGTCCCCTACCGCGTCTGTCTGTCTGTCTGTTCGCGATAAACTCAAAAACTACCGAACGGATTTTCATGCGGTTTTTACCTGTGGCTAGGGTGATTCATGAGGAACGTTTTAGTATATAATTTGTCAAGGATTTTTGCATAATCAAGGCGGGACAACCTCTGCCGGGCTCGGTAGTTATAATACAAAATTTGCTTTTAATAATGGCAGACGTAAAATATTTGTAATTATTGTAATTATGTTTAATTTCCGTGACTTTCTTTATATATTATAGTCGATGTCATTTAAATTGATAAACATGCTACAATTATAGGGTTCTCTTAAGTGCAAGTGCCTTACACATCTATTGATTTTTGGCAACAGAAGGCGGGCTTAGAAATAACCCTATTACAATGATAGGGTTTCTTCACGATGTCTTCCTTCAGCTACAAGCGAGCTTCTCAAGACTGGTGAAAACTTAAGGTTCAATTATGAAATCACTATTTCAAACAACGAGTGCTTTGGATTCTTTCTTATCACACTGGTGCACGAAGCATTTTAAATCAGTTCCCAATTGTGGGAACCTATTTGGACGTTGGTCTTTCTGAGGCTGTATATAATATATAGGATATAGGCTGCGGTGATCGGTAACCGTCAGGCGGACGTCATGCATGTTTACTATTTAATGTCATATAACAAAGAAGGCTTGTTTCATGGTTACAAATTGCTTTTTGGAGTTGATTTTTTGGAGAAGACGTTTTTTGTAACGAACCGTATTTGTTAGTTTTTAAGTCATTTTATCATGTAACAATTTATCACAATAATTTGAATGCAGATTCTCATTTCATTTATCATAAATCTCTTTGATTGTGCCGTGGTTTTGAGAAGAGTCCCAATTCTCACAGAGCCGTGTCATATGCCATTCAGTAATAATATATATAATTGGATATTATTAAATCGAGTAGCTAAGTTATATAACATCTCAAATAAAAGAGCCTTTCATTACATGCAATATGTAACGTACATATTACTTGTGTTTTTAGTTGGTTAATATTTTCATTAAGATTATCAAATTTAAGTACTTTAAAATAATTGAAGTATAAATGAGCAAAAAAAATAGTGCGCATAATATAATAATCAATTGATTAACTAAATAGTTTCACATAAAATCGTTATATTCCAAATTAACCATAATATGTTTTGTATATGCATACTAGCGAGCCTGGCAGACGTTGTCCTTCCCTTATTATAATACTTGATAAATTGTATACCAAAACCTGCCTCATGAATCACTTTATCAACTGGTGACAACCACATGAAAATCCGTTCAGTAGTTTTTGAGTTTATCGCGAACAGACAGACAGACAGACGAGGTAGGGTACTGTTTTATACTATGTAATGATAGATATTTAATAACCACAAATATAATTAACAATTATTTTCATCACACAAAATTCAGTGACGTCATATTCAAAGTTGACGAATCGAATCAGCGTCTATATCGATTGAGTATTGAGTCCGATCTAGTTTCTTTTGTATCATTTTCAAAATCACCTTACATTAATATTTATCTCACTAAAATATTTAACTTTTAAACCTTCTACCATAACATTCTTCATATATCAAAAAGACAAACAAAGCGCGGAGACTTTGTTTACCTGAGTTATTTAAATTCCTCGTAACTCTATAACATTTAAGATAATATGTAGGTAACGAATGTATTGAATTTTTTTTATACTATATATATATTTCATTTTATAATATACTCGTGTATCGTATCGTGAATTAAATATATTTATGCAATATAGTTATCGGTGAAGCTATGATTTGTTGTCGTAAACATTATCATAACATTTTGTGATGTTTTTATTTATTTGTGGGAGAGACCGTTAAAGTCGGTATATATTTATATATACAGTTTTAGTATTCTCATAAATACAATGATATAATTAACTATTAATTAATTTATAAATGTAAATATACATTTCATATAATTAGGCCATACATTACGTACTTGCAAATATCTATAATTCACTCTTTATTACTTGCACTGCGTAGGATATGATAAAAATTACATTTATGTTCACGTATTACAAGATTACGGCAGTTTATATGATCTTGTTGTGTCTGTGGACTATATTATTAAGCAAAGTATCTATTTCATAAATATGAGTGACATAAAGATGGAAACTTTTGATATGAACCTGCTGGTTATTGAACTCGGACACAGTAATAATAATAATAAACAAATAAATAACTCAAGTAATTTATCCCAGTAAAATCATCAAACAATTGCAAACGTAAAGATAAATATACGAGGCTTCACGAGGAATCACGAGATTTGCGAAAAACTGCGCTGCGTGTTGATTTGAATACTATTTACATAATATCATGGTATAGTTTAGTTTGTATATTCAAACCAATCTGCCAGGAAGCAGCCTCATTTCCATATCGGATAGAGTGTGACGCTATCTGGCACGCTGCTAAGAATAACAATTTGTATGTTAAACAGCCATTGTTTGTTATTAAAAATTTATTGCGAAAATCTCTGCAAGACTCCTTTCAACCCAGAGGGAACAAATTATAGTTGACTACTTTGTTATTTTTAGTTAAAAGAGTATTAATAAGAAAGTAAATCTATATTTTAACACGTATTTTCATATTACTAGTGGGCGTCCAGTGGTCGCCATTCGACCATAGTTCATTGATTTTTTAAAGGGATAAATATAATAATAATAGTTGTATGTTATAATATCATTGTTGAATGTAGAATGAAAAAGGGTAATTGGAACGTATGAGTAAAATAATACATACAATCGAGCATAGCAACCTCCTTCATAACCTTTTTTGAAGTCCTTTATTGACAGATGTCAAAATGTCTTTTTTATTTACATGTGTGTATATGTTATGTACAATTTAAGCAGTAGTGTGAGTAATGCATATTTTAATTAATTTAATGTACTTCTAATGCATTTTATATAAAACAAATAGCTTTCTGCATTTCTCCTCCATATAAACTTTAACTATGCCAAGTTTCACGTTCATCCGTTCGCGCATTTCTCTCAAAAATGGATACAAAGTTTGGGCTTCACGTATTAATATATATGATACCGCACTGTAAAGTTAGTCAAGAAAAATATTAATTTCATATGAAATAAAAAACCCTTAATAAATGTAAGTAATACTAACAATATATGGCACCTTCGGAAAAGCAGGCAGACGATCACACGTGACTGGCAAAGGCCGATCCATCTCTGCTTGTTTACTTTCAGAGTATGCTACTATGGTTCTCATAGTAGGGAGCCCCTTATCCGTAATTTGTCTGCCACTCCAGCGTACTCCAGCATGCCATTCGTTGACTGAAACAATCCAGCTCACGCAGAATATGATTACACCAGCGAGTAAGAATTTTATAACGCGCACAATTTTTCTCGCTTTACCCGTCATCTCTTAATTTAATAGTCATCTGATTATGTGAATTTTTATTTCGTGGATATATTTTTTTTTATGCCAACAGAAAAATTATTTCATGAGCGAAGTACGCGCGCATGCGCTCAGAGCGCGCCGCCATGCCAGACTGCGCAGTATCAGCTGATAAAGTATCAACAATACATCCCTCGGGTAATCGTTCTAAGCACTGGTTCTATATTTCTGGACTGACAGTCCATTTTTATTGCAGTATTTTAATTCTAAAACCTTGTTAGAAACTCAAGGTGCAATAACGATAGTTTCATGTGGAATTTTAAAGCGAATAGCAAAAGATAAAGTGGATAAAATGAAGCTGTCGAAGATTGTTCTTGGTACATTATTCCAAATTCGATTAAGCGTGGTAATTTTTTTCTCGGAAATATGCTTATTTTGTATTTTGATTTATCACTTCAAAGACGACAACATATATAATCTAAAATTCACTTTTTTGATAGCTTATAATTTGTTTAATTAAGGTGGTATTCTGGACTAGACGCCTAAATTTTAGGTATTTTTCAAACTAAGATAAAAAAACATTTTTTTATTCATTTTTTAATGATTTTTATTGAAATTTGATTAATAAAAAAATATAGTAATAAGAAAAAAAAAAGAAAAAATCGTCGAATTACAGGCCGGTGGAGTGGGTGCTCCAAAAACGGTACGGTACTCCCTGGTTGACATGATTCCAACCCTTGTAGTGATCTAAAACAAACAAATAAAAAAAATCCATACTAAAGTACATAAAAATTACGCATATTACATTTAATACAAGTACGCTATTCAATACGAAACAATATGAGTTATTACTAAACCATTAAATTAAACTAGTTAATAAATAAATTTCAAAATTAATAAACGCGATACGATGAAATATAATCATATTTTACTTACGATATTTTAATATACACATTCGAGTCAAAATAACTTCCAATATCTGTCGGAGATCGCTCGAGTATTAATTTACAGTGTGCTGTAGACACTGTTCATATTGTAATTATAACCCTTAAACGTAATAGCTCTCTATTTGTGTCCTGATATATCTACAATCGGATTTATAACGAATAGATACATCGACAAGATTTATTCTCTCGAGTTAAATGAATTTAACTTTAAATTGCCCTGTTGTCTGGAACACACATTTCAGTTTTTCGATTGATTCTCTTTCGAAATAAATTATACAAAAGTATATAAGGTTTGAATATTAACTTATAAAAAAGCTATTCATTTTTTAAATAAAATATTGCCATCATTTTTAGACGTTTAACTGGAAGAAATTTTTCAGTTATACATATAAATTTGTAATGTTATTTAAAGAAAAAATATGCAGTCGAAAACGATCGTTTTCTTTCTTTGAATATTTATCTCATAGTAAGAGTACCAAATCATGAAATTCAATTTTCGATTCGGTCAATTCAACTTTGGCCTTGAATAACTTTCGAACGAGCAGTTATCAAAAATCATAATGGAGCTTTTTGCAGATCGTTCGATTCTTTGTAAGAATATGTATTTGTCATTTCAATATACTGATCGGACGACGAGTTATTGAAATCTAAAGTTTAACAAAAAAAATCTCATACATTTTGTATAGAAAAGTGTGATGAGGTAGCTCTTAATATTGATAATAATACTGGTTTGGCGAAAAAGAAAAAATAGCTACTCACGTAAACTTAGAAAGAGCTGTTTCCGAGAAGCTTATAACATAATTATAATAAATGAGCAGATCTGGTAAGCAGACCTACTACAGACTTAAATAAGCTATGAACATAAAAAATAATAATTAAAAATATCAGGGAGTTCAAGGAGGTTCAAATTTTATCGCATATATTTTCATTTATGTGAGGAATCCAAAAAAGAAAACATTGGTTAGAAATTATTTAAAAAAATCTAGATCTCCATAACAGCGTCATCTACTGGGTGTAATTATAGCTAAGTACCATCCAGGTAATCCCAAAAAATAATCAAAATCGATTCTCGTTTAGCAGGAGAAGAATTACGAACATACTCACCCACTGGTATCTATACTAATATTATAAAGAGGTAAAATTTGTGACATTGTTGGGGGTAATATCTGGATCTACTAAACCGATTTTGAAAATTCTTTTACCAATAGAAAACCAAGTTATTTGTGAATGTCATAAGTTGTATATTAACCCAAAAATGAAAAGACTTTTTTGTGGTAGTCGGATTTGCAAAGTAAGTTGGAGAAAAAACGGTCGCACAAAAAGTTTCTTACGAACGCTGCGTTAATGACGAGAGATATATGATTGAGTTCTATAGAAAAGTTGTAGAGCTTTATAATGCCTACAAAAAAGTCAATAACAGCGTATGTCTATCTTCAAGGTTATTTTTAATTATGAGGGTGGGACAACGTCCGCCGTGCCCGCTAGTTTTATATATAAAGACAAAAATAATATTGTAAGACGAAACCGAAAAATCTTTGAGTGAATTTTGTTTTCCATCTATCATCTACTACTAGTATTTTGTAGATGTGTGGAATATCTATAATGTACCTGTTTCAACGTATTTACCTCTTAATCATATTTGACGGAAGCTATTAGGCGTTCATTCAACCGTCACTCTAGTTATTTTAGGATAAATTTGACTTTAAGAAAAATTGATGATGGAGTGTGCTAAAAACCGCATCGAAAGAGAGTCGCTGATGAATAGGATGAAAAGTAGTTGCCAGAACATAGATATTTGTCACAGCATCTTGGCTGAACCCTGTTCGGGTGAAGCTAAGATGCTGTATAACCTGATAATGATACCTCATCAGCGACTCTCATGATAGAGCTAGAAGGATTGGGGAACAATGGGGCTGATATGTTCTGTGGAATAAAAGCCCCTAAAGTAATTTAAAAAAACACGACAAAACAAAAATTATCTTGCTTTCGTATTAAATATATGAACTACGTTTTTTTAAATTTTATAATATATAGCAAATAACATGTCAGTACCGCCTCTTATGTGTTACTTGCTAATGCAATTTTAAGGCTCCTAAAGGCTGTATTTTTATGTCAGAGACCTGCACCGTTCTCACGGCCGGCGAGTTTCTAATATTACCGCTGTAAAAGTTTTATGAATGTTATGGTATAGTTGATCCAATTAAAAAGCTTTATAAATATGAGGTTTCCGGTGTGATTTTGACGTTTTTATTTATGTTCGTATGTTTCTATATTTGAAGAATATGCTGGGGTGGAATAGTTTCTGTTTAAACGTGTAGGCTACTGCGCTGCAAAACTACGTAGTGCAGTGTGTCCTAATATTACGCTGAGAGGCATGTTTGTTATTTCTATGTCTCTATATACATGCTCTATATAGATGCTCTATACTTCGCTCGCAGCTTAAAATGGAGATGGGCAGGACATGTGGCTCGTATCCCAGATATAAGATGGAAAAAAACTGTAACTCTGTGGAACGGACCTCACGGATATAGAAGTAGAGGAAGGCCAAAAGCTCGATGGAGAGACGAACTAAAATCTATAGCTGGTAGGAGCTGGATAGACACTGCAAGGAATCGCGACATTTGGCTTTCTCTGGAGGAGGCCTTTACCCGAAAAGGGGTCCACGAAAATTAATGACAAAAAGAAAAAGAAATTGTATAAAAAAAAAATGTAACAATGTAGTGGAATAAACAGGCTTTTTTATTTATTTTATTTTATTTATATACATGTGTATTGGGTGGTTTTGTCACCATAATTTAAGCTAATCTTACTTTAGAGTTAAATGGACGCTGTGTTAGTTGATCCCCCATATATTAATTTACTATTGTTTACTGGCATCTTCCCTTGCGGTATTGTATATCTGATATATCTTTCAAGAACACAACTTTTTTCTGAATGAAGGAGATGCCCTTTGCTGTACAGCGTGTCTGCAACATTTTATGATCGGTTAAGCAGTTAAGGCGTCAAAATGTAACAATAAAACAAAATCACAGTCGCATTTCATGGAATTTTATTTAGAGATGTTCTTACTCCATAAAATGAGAAGATAATACATGCCGAGTATACGATAATACAAACACTTATTTAAAACAGTAAAACGAGAACTTGAAGGGTACAGAGAAAGAAAGATAAGACAGTCTTGTTTACTTGAATACGTTTACTCGTACTGTTATACTGGGTCTGGTAAATAGCTTTTTAAAAAAAAGAGATTTAATAAGCACTGAAACGACTTTAATAAAATATCAAAGATTTAATAAGCACTGAAACGACTTTAATAAAATATCATAGAAAAAATGATTCGACCAGCGCGAATGAGGAACGGAGACAGACTGTCAGGGATGGGTGTGTCATTGCGACAAACAGTAGGAAATGCTGACAGGGTTGAAATAGTGAAGTAGTAAGGAAACTGGTAAATAGTAAGGGGGGTATAACACCTCCCCCAACAAAAGTGAACTCACGGTTAAAGTGAGTTTGCTTGAAAGAAGAGTTTATAAGATATTAGGTAGCGCGTAGGAGGGGTGGTGTGTTTGGAGCAGAATGCGGAAGGGGTATATTTTCGGGAGCTGGTTCATCACGTTTATTAATTAAAAATGAACATTTATTACTAAGTTTAGCAACTATAACTATAACTATCATTATCGTAACTACGCTAATACAAAATCCAGTATAATTGAGGATAGTGTCATCTGGGAGCGGCATATCATTGGTCGTTGTGAAATCGGGAATGTCAATAAGTTGAATATTATCTAAATTTACGTTTTTGATTTTGGATGAAGAAATATTAATATTTAATTTTGAAAATGTGTTTATATTGCAACATGAGTCATTTATAATATTAAAATTTGAGATAATAGGATTGGTAATGATCTTAACATTTTAGATGCAGCGGATACGGTGGATATAGAAGATGCAGCGGGTACAGTGGGTACAGTGGATATAGTAGATGCAGCGGATACAGTGGATATAGAAGATGCAGCGGATACGGTGGATATAGAAGATGCAGCGGGTACAGTGGGTACAGTGGATATAGTAGATGCAGCGGATACAGTGGATATAGAAGATGCAGCGGATACGGTGGATATAGAAGATGCAGCGGGTACAGTGGGTACAGTGGATATAGTAGATGCAGCGGATACAGTGGATATAGAAGATGCAGCGGATACGGTGGATATAGAAGATGCAGCGGGTACAGTGGGTACAGTGGATATAGTAGATGCAGCGGATACAGTGGATATAGAAGATGCAGCGGATACGGTGGATATAGAAGATGCAGCGGGTACAGTGGGTACAGTGGATATAGTAGATGCAGCGGATACAGTGGATATAGAAGATGCAGCGGATACGGTGGATATAGAAGATGCAGCGGGTACAGTGGGTACAGTGGATATAGTAGATGCAGCGGATACAGTGGATATAGAAGATGCAGCGGATACGGTGGATATAGAAGATGCAGCGGGTACAGTGGGTACAGTGGATATAGTAGATGCAGCGGATACAGTGGATATAGAAGATGCAGCGGATACGGTGGATATAGAAGATGCAGCGGGTACAGTGGGTACAGTGGATATAGTAGATGCAGCGGATACAGTGGATATAGAAGATGCAGCGGATACGGTGGATATAGAAGATGCAGCGGGTACAGTGGGTACAGTGGATATAGTAGATGCAGCGGATACAGTGGATATAGAAGATGCAGCGGATACGGTGGATATAGAAGATGCAGCGGGTACAGTGGGTACAGTGGATATAGTAGATGCAGCGGATACAGTGGATATAGAAGATGCAGCGGATACGGTGGATATAGAAGATGCAGCGGGTACAGTGGGTACAGTGGATATAGTAGATGCAGCGGATACAGTGGATATAGAAGATGCAGCGGATACGGTGGATATAGAAGATGCAGCGGGTACAGTGGGTACAGTGGATATAGTAGATGCAGCGGATACAGTGGATATAGAAGATGCAGCGGATACGGTGGATATAGAAGATGCAGCGGGTACAGTGGGTACAGTGGATATAGTAGATGCAGCGGATACAGTGGATATAGAAGATGCAGCGGATACGGTGGATATAGAAGATGCAGCGGGTACAGTGGGTACAGTGGATATAGTAGATGCAGCGGATACAGTGGATATAGAAGATGCAGCGGATACGGTGGATATAGAAGATGCAGCGGGTACAGTGGGTACAGTGGATATAGTAGATGCAGCGGATACAGTGGATATAGAAGATGCAGCGGATACGGTGGATATAGAAGATGCAGCGGGTACAGTGGGTACAGTGGATATAGTAGATGCAGCGGATACAGTGGATATAGAAGATGCAGCGGATACGGTGGATATAGAAGATGCAGCGGGTACAGTGGGTACAGTGGATATAGTAGATGCAGCGGATACAGTGGATATAGAAGATGCAGCGGATACGGTGGATATAGAAGATGCAGCGGGTACAGTGGGTACAGTGGATATAGTAGATGCAGCGGATACAGTGGATATAGAAGATGCAGCGGATACGGTGGATATAGAAGATGCAGCGGGTACAGTGGGTACAGTGGATATAGTAGATGCAGCGGATACAGTGGATATAGAAGATGCAGCGGATACGGTGGATATAGAAGATGCAGCGGGTACAGTGGGTACAGTGGATATAGTAGATGCAGCGGATACAGTGGATATAGAAGATGCAGCGGATACGGTGGATATAGAAGATGCAGCGGGTACAGTGGGTACAGTGGATATAGTAGATGCAGCGGATACAGTGGATATAGAAGATGCAGCGGATACGGTGGATATAGAAGATGCAGCGGGTACAGTGGGTACAGTGGATATAGTAGATGCAGCGGATACAGTGGATATAGAAGATGCAGCGGATACGGTGGATATAGAAGATGCAGCGGGTACAGTGGGTACAGTGGATATAGTAGATGCAGCGGATACAGTGGATATAGAAGATGCAGCGGATACGGTGGATATAGAAGATGCAGCGGGTACAGTGGGTACAGTGGATATAGTAGATGCAGCGGATACAGTGGATATAGAAGATGCAGCGGATACGGTGGATATAGAAGATGCAGCGGGTACAGTGGGTACAGTGGATATAGTAGATGCAGCGGATACAGTGGATATAGAAGATGCAGCGGATACGGTGGATATAGAAGATGCAGCGGGTACAGTGGGTACAGTGGATATAGTAGATGCAGCGGATACAGTGGATATAGAAGATGCAGCGGATACGGTGGATATAGAAGATGCAGCGGGTACAGTGGGTACAGTGGATATAGTAGATGCAGCGGATACAGTGGATATAGAAGATGCAGCGGATACGGTGGATATAGAAGATGCAGCGGGTACAGTGGGTACAGTGGATATAGTAGATGCAGCGGATACAGTGGATATAGAAGATGCAGCGGATACGGTGGATATAGAAGATGCAGCGGGTACAGTGGGTACAGTGGATATAGTAGATGCAGCGGATACAGTGGATATAGAAGATGCAGCGGATACGGTGGATATAGAAGATGCAGCGGGTACAGTGGGTACAGTGGATATAGTAGATGCAGCGGATACAGTGGATATAGAAGATGCAGCGGATACGGTGGATATAGAAGATGCAGCGGGTACAGTGGGTACAGTGGATATAGTAGATGCAGCGGATACAGTGGATATAGAAGATGCAGCGGATACGGTGGATATAGAAGATGCAGCGGGTACAGTGGGTACAGTGGATATAGTAGATGCAGCGGATACAGTGGATATAGAAGATGCAGCGGATACGGTGGATATAGAAGATGCAGCGGGTACAGTGGGTACAGTGGATATAGTAGATGCAGCGGATACAGTGGATATAGAAGATGCAGCGGATACGGTGGATATAGAAGATGCAGCGGGTACAGTGGGTACAGTGGATATAGTAGATGCAGCGGATACAGTGGATATAGAAGATGCAGCGGATACGGTGGATATAGAAGATGCAGCGGGTACAGTGGGTACAGTGGATATAGTAGATGCAGCGGATACAGTGGATATAGAAGATGCAGCGGATACGGTGGATATAGAAGATGCAGCGGGTACAGTGGGTACAGTGGATATAGTAGATGCAGCGGATACAGTGGATATAGTAGATGCAGCGGATACAGTGGATATAGTAGATGCAGCGGATACAGTGGATATAGTAGATGCAGCGGATACAGTGGATATAGTAGATGCAGCGGATACAGTGGATATAGTAGATGCAGCGGATACAGTGGATATAGTAGATGCAGCGGATACAGTGGATATAGTAGATGCAGCGGATACAGTGGATATAGTAGATGCAGCGGATACAGTGGATATAGAAGATGCAGCGGATACAGTGGATATAGTAGATGCAGCGGATACAGTGGATATAGAAGATGCGGCGGATACAGTGGATATAGAAGATGCAGCGGATACAGTGGATATAGTAGATGCAGCGGATACAGTGGGTACAGTGGATATAGTATGATTCAGTGGATTATAATGATTCAGTGGATTCAGTGGATTATTGTGAATAGTGTCGGTTTTACCCATTAGTGTTCCCGCACGACACTGGTCGGGTAGGTTTATTCGTTTAAATTCTGAGTGTCTATTTCGTCAAAGCCCTGTGGTTCGGGCATATTGATTACATGAATAGGTTGGTTTCTTCCTTGAAATGGGCGATTTGAGGTTGGAGGTTGTTGATTTGGAGGGTTTCCTTGCCTCCGGTTATTATATTCTCGTTTACGACAATTTTCGATACTATGACCAACATTTTTACAATATCGGCAAACTGGCGGATTAGAGTAATTTGGCCTGAGTTGAGCATTTGAAGGTCCTGGCCTTGACTGGAAACGTCTGTTGAAGGTTGAGATGTTGGTTGATTTTGAGTCGGATTGCGGTATATTCTTTTTATATAATGATTGCTGGATTCTTTCTTCCGAAATTGCAAGATTTGTGGCTTCGTTCAGATTTTTGGGGCCACGACACCTCACTATATTGGAAATGCGGGGATGAAGCCCCATCAAGAAGTGATGGAGGGCTAAATCCTCCATAGAGGCAGTACGACCGGCGAGCTCACTTTTCTTTGTGTTTCCGAGAGAGATCTCGGTAAGTAACTGGGATAGACAGGTCTCGATGCGTAACGAGTATTGGTTTACGTTTTCTTGCGGGCCTTGCTTGCTCTCTTGTAGGTCAGTGAGTAGGTGAGCATAATGCTTCCTCTCGGAAAATTGGGTTTTAAGGAACTCTTTGAGTTGCTCCCATAATTTGAATTCTTTGATGGAACAAGCAAGCTCCGCCTTTCCTTGTAACTGACTTAAAATATATTTGAATAATATAGGTTTTTGTGTGTCCGTTGCCAGTTCGAAAGCGTTATCACAGTTCACCAGAAATGAATTTAATGTTTCCCTACTACCATCGTAAGATTTTATGAATTTAAATAAGGTGTTTAAATCGAGTTCAGTCATAGTTTGAGTTGTAGTAGGTTTTTTAACGGGTTGAGAAGGAAGTACAGTTGATTTTAATGACGGTTCAGTTAGAATTGGTTCTGGATCAGACACGTCAATGATTGCTTTACTGTCATCAACCTTGGTTGTTTTCGGCATAACTATTTCACGATTTAAAAATAGATTGAGAATAAAAATATGTTGAGAACCAGTTGCGAATTAATGTAAATTGTTATACAAACTATATAGCGATACACACTAAACGAATTTTAATGAAACAGCGCAATCGAAACAATGAACGAAGACTTACAGTATGAGAAACGCGTGGGCGACCGATAGGACGCTGGATGTTATGTTACTCTTATCTACTAACAATAACAATTGTTCACGACGGACTTAATGTGGCACACCTAGTTATTAAAGTTTTATAATCACTTTTAAGTTCAAGGTATTCAGAAGGTTGTTCGCAGAAACGTTAATTAGCACTGTTTTTTCGATAATATGATTAGAATTTACGACTTACAGGAGAACTGGATACTTCATTTTATATTGTTTATATTTTCTCGTCGTCGGGATGTGGAGACGTCGTAGACTTCTGGTCCGTACTGGATACTCAGGATCCTTTAAGAGCGCGAACAGCGTAGTAGCCCTGGTACCGCTTACTGTACAGTGGACTAGGAGTTGTTGACTGGAGGAACCGAGGTGACCGGTTGGAACTAGGAGCTGGTTCACTTTTACACCTTTACACACACTCTTTACACTTGAAACTTGTATATTGTGCTATGACACTTTATTTATTAAATTATATTTGTTGTATTCCGAGCACTTCACTATTTAACTCGTTTGCGGAGGACGGTCCCAGGATTTCATAAAATCCCTTTTCGCTGCCACCAATGTTATACTGGGTCTGGTAAATAGCTTTTTAAAAAAAAGAGATTTAATAAGCACTGAAACGACTTTAATAAAATATCAAAGATTTAATAAGCACTGAAACGACTTTAATAAAATATCATAGAAAAAATGATTCGACCAGCGCGAATGAGGAACGGAGACAGACTGTCAGGGATGGGTGTGTCATTGCGACAAACAGTAGGAAATGCTGACAGGGTTGAAATAGTGAAGTAGTAAGGAAACTGGTAAATAGTAAGGGGGGTATAACAGTACGTACGATCGACATGACGTTACAAAAGGAATAGAAATGGAAACACAATGTCAGGAAGCCACAGGAGTGCGACGATGAATAAAAGCAAAGAAATAGTATTTTATGGTTCGTTTGCGATTCAGATGGTACTCGGAAAGGAAAATTTAAATCATGTATGTTAGAAATAGATGTTTCTGGCAACTTTAATTTGATAATTATAATATCTCTTCGTTATTATTTTTATTACGAGTGTTTATTAATATGAATAAATAATTTTATGATATTATCGATTCTAGTAAATATTTTACCATTAAAATACCATTAAATATATTTTCGATTTAATCTTTATATATAAATTTCTTCGGTGCGTGTGTATGTCACTGAACTCCTCCTAAACGGCTGGACCGATTTTAATAAAACTTTGTGTGCGTGTTCCAGTGGATCCGAGAATGGTTTAGATTCACAATTGGATCCGGTAGGTGGCGTTGCGGTTGACTTTTAGGATTTTTTTAATTATCAAGGCAGGACGATGTCCGCCAGGTCCGCTAGTATACCTATAAACGCTATATTGTAAAGAGGTTAAGTATGTCAATATGTCTCTAGGTGATACACTAATTGATTTACTGGATTACTGGTTCATTTCCAATCATTTTGACAGAAGGTCTGTTCAAGTGATATATTTTGTTGTTTTTAAGTTGACTGGTGGAAACGGTAAATTTTTATAATATTACTACTTTAATATTATCAATACCGATTGTATTCACTTCAAACACACAAGTCTAGGTAAAATTCTTGAGATTATTTTCAATAATGTTTCTTGTAGCTTATATAATAAGGTTCAAGTCGGTTTAGTCATAGTTCAGTACATATTTGATATGAGTTCTCTTTAGCCTATTTGTAAATAGATGTTAGTTTACATATAAGTTTGTAAACTCGAATCCCGTTCCCTTAGCTCTGTTAACTTTCAAGCACCATGAATATTGGCATAGCTGTTACTATGGGTACATTTAGTTATAAATTGTTGTTAAATGTGTGTAGATATTTAAGTTCGGAGAATATTTACGTAATATCGATCTCGATAAATTAATGATATGTATACGTTTAATATTAATAATATTATCGATTTTTTTGGTGGCAATTTACCAAGTAATTCTTTTCTTAATTTTCTTGTTCTACTTCTGATATTCTGTTCATAATTAATTGATCAAAAATATATGAGACTAGTATCGCTTTTTCGTGTGACATCAAAATCGTCGGTTTTAGCCTTCGATCAACAATAACCATAATATTTTGAACATTTGTGACTTTATTACTAGGTGTCGTGGTTGTAATTAGATTGAACATAAAACTGTATTAAAACTTTTTTTCTTCCTTAGTAAACAAATAGCTACATAAGTATATATTTACGCGGACAGTAGTTAATTTTCAGTTTGTACGTGACCCTTTATCTAGTTATTGTTGATCGAAGGTTTTAGCGATCAAATCAAGATCGGATAGACTCTGACATAAGAATAATATCTCAAATGATAATTTTAGAAATAATAAACAGTAAATTTGGTTGTTCAAATAAATAAGAAAGAAAAATCTGTGTATTACGTAATCAGTTTACCATAAAATTGCTGTTTACGGGGTTTTCTCCTAAAAATAACATACACTTTTAACCTATATTAGAAACTAATGATTTTTATTATAGGATAACCATTTACGTAAGAATACTGCTTTAGGCAATAGTTAAAAATAAATTCTGATAGTTTTATATTTATAACTATTATAAAAGTATAGCATAGTGTAGTATAATATTGTATTTAGTTTAGTATTATTTATTACTTTTTTTGCATGGTGTGGGCATGTCATGAGGAGAGATGAACACCATGTAACTAGATAAGTGTTGAGTATGATTGTGGACGGATATAAGAGACGGAAGACGGAAAAAGGTATGGATGGACTGCGTGAAAAATGATATGTGTGTAAAAGGTGTGAATACTGAGATGATATTTGACAGGAGAGAGTGGAAAAAAACATGTTGTGCCGACCCTACTTAGGTGGGATAAGGGTAATAACGATGATGATGTTGATGATTTTTATATTTATAATTTCCAAAACAGACATGACATGATGTATGACGAAATTTATATTCAACATGTGCATACCGATTTACATAGCGGTTACATTACATTTTGGCGATTCTTGATGGGTATTCATTTCTCGGCTATTTTGGTATGCATTTATTTCATTATAAGATCAAGTTAAGTAGTTTTATCGAGCAATTAAAAAATCGTTCTCTGTGTCTCCTTTAATGGTTGATTCAAAAAAATATTTTTAATGTCTAATCGCAATTTATGTCCAATAATTTTGAGAATTGTCCGTTTTGTATCTTCGGAGTTCGTTGAACTTTATATTAATAAAAAATGCACAAAAAAATTAGCTGAGAATATATATATGTAAGAAATATAACTCTATAAAAGAGTTTTGTGAATGTAATTCTTTAACTAGGAGTAATGTTAACGTACTTTAGCCTCACTATTAAAATGCAAGCTTTTATCGGAACATGCGCATCTCATTCGTTAGTCGCACGAGCGCAACTGTCGTGTACTGAACCCACTATCCGCATTAGAGGGGCAATAGCTCCTAGGGTGTTCCACCTTTAACTTGCAAATTGCAATAAAACCTCCTTAATACGGTAATAGGCTGAATACGAGATTCCTGCATCAATAAATTTTGATGCAGTTCATGATTTTGTAAACATATACTGTAATTAGTTTGTGAAACGTTTTAATAATACTTTTTATTGATATTTATAGACTGAAATGATTGAATGCTTTCGTAATTTCTATTCATAGTATGTAGCGGTTTTCAGACTAGTATATTTTATAGCGTTTTGCAAACGTAACCGATATCCTTCTTCCCATATTATTTTTATCTCATAATCGGACTATTTTACTAAACCAAAATGTAAAATGTTCGCATGTATTACGCATTCTTCTGATAATTCCTTGTTCCAGGAATTCGTTATCTTAACTCTGCCTTGCAAATATACCTATTTTTGATAATTTAATGTATGTCCGCAAAAGCTTAGATTTGCTGGATCGAGTAAAAGACCAACATAATTGAAATACTATCCAAAACACATTATCGATTTGTCGGATAGTGAGTTCAGGAACATAGTCAAGCGGGTTTTAACGTCTAAAGACTTATAGGATGGATGGAAGGATTGTGACGTCTGGAAATGACGCCCCGCTCTGTACATACACGAAAACGGATGTAACTATTTATGTTTTGCAAAAATATATAACACGAAGAGATAAACCAGATCGAGTTTCTTGCCGGTTCTTCTCGATGACTGGGTTATTTTCCGAACCGATGGTAGCTTTGACGTTCATAAGCGCTTTTTCAGGGCCTAAGTTGAATAAAGTATATTTTGATTTTTAATTGGAATTCTTATAATTTTTGCCTTCGCTACACGATTTCAAGTTTATCTATAATACACAAAATGCAATGCTCTATAGAACTATAAGTACGTAAATATAAAAAATAACTAAAAGATAAGAAGTTTCGTGACTTCATTGAGTATTACATTCAATTTAATTGCCTGTCGCAGCTTGCAAATTGTTATTTGCTGTTAGCATTATTTCAATACTAGTTTGTTCTCTTAAAATACAGCATCTGTATAATAAAACTTTATATTATTATACGCACTTTTGATCTAGAACAGAGTAGTGTGAGCATTGTTGCTATGCAGTATAAAATGGGGTTTTTTAAATCACTGGAGGCAAACGAACATGTGGGCCACCTGATGTTAAGTGAACCACCGCACCGCACACTCAACAACAGGGGAGTCGGAAATGCGTTGCCAACCTGTGTTGGGGGGGTCTCCCTCCGGCTCTCTCACTGACCAAACAAAACGCAACAATGCAAGCACTGTCCCTTAGTTTAGCATTGCACAAGCTCTCTGAATATCTTCTGTATATAAATAGCCGGTGATAAAACAGTTCAGTACCAGTTGTATATATCAACCATTTTCTTATTTTGTTTGTTTAGTGCCTATTGAAGAGGTCTATTAATAAAAATAATAGAAACAGTTATTTTCCTTCCCACCGATGTATCGAAGACTTAATTTATAAGTCAGAGTTCATTATACTTCATGATCTCTATGTATACTATTCCAAAATCTTTGTTACAAACCTGGATAAAATTGATACTTAAAAAAATATTGTATTGGGGGTTAATTTTGACCACTGGACGACCACTAGTTAATTAGAATAAAGGGCATATTATGAGCTACGTAATAGAAGTCAAGTGTATAATCATCTTTTTTAGAAAACTTAAAGTTACTACAAAACTCCATGTATTTTAAATCAAAATATCGTATAATAAAGTATCTCTTAATTCATAATATGATGCCTAGAATTGTGCTTCCGTGGTGTCCTCATTATAGATCTAATATCTAAATCGATAGGTGCTAACGAGTTATTACAATAATATAAATCTTTTATTAGGTACCTTTAATATGAAAATTATAACTAAACAAAAATAATTCGTATCGGGTATAACAAGCAGTTTGCAAGTTTCCCATACTAAATAATAGTTAAGTTCTTATTTTTTCTTTATACTGTACCTACATATTTTATTTCCACGCAACACGAAAATAAATGCGTTCGTAAATAGTTGAAGTAACATTAAATTTGTGCCGGTGGCGGCGTTAAAAGAGAAAATGCCCTGTGGACAATATAAATTGAATCTACAATGCGGTATTGAGTGGTCGTTACAGTGATATGTGGAGCTACATTCATACTTGTAGTTTTGTTTCACTTTGTCCTTAAGAATAAACTTCTTTTGTATATTGAATAGTTTCATTAACAGCAAAATCCAATTGTATTTAATGTAACAATACAAAAGACTTTAAAATACTAAAATACTCAATCAATTAACGTAAGTTTGATCCCACAATGACCTAGAGCATTCAATGTAGGATTATACTGCGATGAAACCATTCGTCTTTCTCTGTGATGCCCGCCTGGATAATTAGCACCCTTAAGTCAAAAATTGTTAACTAAACAACTATACGTGTGCTCCGGCAGTTCTAATTGAGAACCAATACCCCTGTGTGTCTCTTGTTTCTTCTTTTGTTTGGTTTTGATACATCGCCCAAGTAGTTGCAACGAACGTTAAGGTACACCACTTCCCTGTAATATTTATTCTTTGGGATACGACGGTGGATCGTTGTAGCACGCAAATAGAGCTTCGTGACCACCGTTGTCATCGTATGCAATCACATGCAAGCCATATATAAAACCAACCATTGGGATTGATGCAGCGAACGTGAGTGATCTGAGCTTCGTGACAATTGATTTTATTTGAACGATGTTAGCACAATCACACTAGGTTAGCTTGTTTTTTTGTGATTTAACATCAGAAAATATTGTAGTCACACCCTACAACATGTAAAGTAGTGAAAAAAATGTATCCATTTTTTTCTACTTTCAACTTGTAAATTCGTTATTAAAATAGTTTTAAATAAAATCAATTCATGTAACAGTACATCATATGAAAAGCTTAGTAAATGTTTACTTTTTTATTTATTGTAGCACGGTAAAATGATTGCACTATGCCCGATGGTAAGCACAGTACAATCCAAAAGCGATGCCAACAACCGAGTGACACACTATCCTTCGCCGGTCGCCGCTGTCATGCCCGCCTATGAAGAGCTGGATATCTCGAAACGCGACCCGCAGAAGCAAATCACTATGACGGGCTTTTTCGCCATATACACGGTGGTTGCGACCTAGTCAGGCTGTAAAACCCTACCACCCTTTCAGCAGGATGCACCACGTGCAGCTGAGATTGGCTTAGGTGTCTCAAGTCTTTGGTTTTTCAAGGACCATTTTAGGCGAGTGATTCCTAAGGCTATGCGCACCGCCTCTGCGTTAGCGGGAATGCTACCGAACTTAGGAGGCGCAAATGATAGTTGCCGCTCCTTATATATGGGGGTAATAAGGTCGATGGCTCTATATGGCTCCCCAGTATGGTATGATGCCCTACCGGGTGCCAATCACACGGCTTTACGGAAGTTACAGAGAGTCATGGTTATCCGAATCATACGAGGTTACCGAACGGTAGCGTATGAGGCGGCGTGCCTCTTAGCTCGGTCAATTCCGTGGGAATTAGTGGCCCTATCCCAGGCTGAACTATATTTCTGGTGTTGCGAAAAGGAAAGTAGAGGAGAGCGTGTTGCCCTACGAGAAAAAGAGACAAAAAGGACCCAGTTGGAACTTGTAGCGCTGAGAGTATGGTGGGAAGCGCTATCGTCACCAAGTGCAGGTCTGAAAACCATTGAGGCAGTTCGTCCAGTGTTCTTTGAGTGGGTTCAAAGGAACCACGGTGTCCTCACCTTTAGAGTGGTGCAAATTCTCACAGGACACGGATGCTTCGGAAAATACCTGCACCAGATCGCGGGCGGCTCCCTTCCTTGGGAGCTAGAGGCTGAGGTGCTTTCCGCCGTATATCAATATACGGCGGTCAAGAAACAGATGGGGGAGCCTGTAGCTCCCGAGGAAATAGAGGACAGGAGAAAGATGGAGAGAGAGGGGCAGATGGAGAGGTGGAAGCAGGACTTGGTGGACGCGCGGTACGGTAGAAAGACTATCGGCGCCGTCCACCCAGTTCTGCCGGATTGGTGTCGTCGGAAGTGGGGCTCCCTGACGTTCCGTCTGGTGCAGGTGCTAACCGGGAAGCGCTATCGTCACCAAGTGCAGGTCTGAAAACCATTGAGGCAGTTCGTCCAGTGTTCTTTGAGTGGGTTCAAAGGAACCACGGTGTCCTCACCTTTAGAGTGGTGCAAATTCTCACAGGACACGGATGCTTCGGAAAATACCTGCACCAGATCGCGGGAAAAGAACCTACACCAAAGTGTCATCACTGCAGTGAAGAGAATGACACTTCCCAACATACCCTAGCGGAATGCCCGGCGTGGGAAGATGATCGTAAAGATCTGGTGGCATGCGTGGGTAGTGATCTCTCACTGCCACAGGTAGTCAGAGCCATGGTACATCAGAACTCGGCATGGAGTGCGGTGGTTTCCTTCGCTGAGAGTGTCATCTCCAAAAAGGAAGCCATGGAGAGAGACAGGGAGAAAGATCCCGAAGCACCTACGATCCGACGTTGGGGAACGGGACGTGGAAGAAGGAGAGGTGGAGGAGAATTCCATCAGAGGCCACCCTAGATGACCATGTAGGGGGGGGGGACTAGGGGGAGGCTAGGTAGGGATAGGGTTAGGGTATGACCAAGGTAGGCTAGGGTTAGGGTATAATTAGAATAGGTAGAATAGTATCGAAGGGGGGGAAGGGGGGTAGTTTTAGGACGAAGGAGTCTCTAGGGGGGCCACAATGGGGGAGGAGTTAACCTCGTTAAAAATTAATGGCGGGGTGGCGGTGGAGAGGCCTAGCTTTTCCGCTGCCAACCGAACCCAGGGAGAAAGGGACAGGGGGCCTGGACTCCCATTGCACGGGTTCGGTGGGCTGGAAGGCAGTCTTCCAACCGGGCTGCCTCAGCTGGGTGCAGCGTGGGAAACGCCTGCCGCCGGGGGTGTCGCGGAGCTTGCCTGTATGGTCCCCCGTTGCACCCCCATAGTGCGGCGTACGGTTTGCCGTGGAGTTTTAGTCGGTTAAAGTCGCCGAAAGGCACCGCCAGCTACGTCCCAGCACGCAGTTGACGGTCGACTCAGCTCAGGCCTTCCCCCGGGGGCCTGACAGTCCACGATGGATTTTCTATCCACGTTAAAAAAAAAAGATGTCTCAAGTCTTATGTTATTCGACACCTCTTACACCTCAATAAACTTATTCAATACTGTTTGATTAATGATTGATTTAACTGCTTGTTTTGTAATTAAAATTTTGATAAGTTTCTCGGTGAGTATTAAAACAGCTCTATCAGGCCAAATATGTCAAGATTCTGGAATATTATCTTTTGTATATCTATTAGTTCTATTAGCTTCCTTTAATAAACCAATTTCGGAAACGAGCTGGGTGGTTTTATTACTGTATAAAAACGTAGTCTTTGAATAAATAAATATAGATTGATTAGAGTTAATGGATGGCAACGTCGGAAAGTTTGTATTATCAAATGCAATAAATAAACACATTTATGTTGACCGTTATCTAAAATTTGTGATTTCATCTTTCCTATATTATAATAAAAATATTATTATATTGTTTTTTTTATAAAACTGTAAGCATAACATAATCTTAGAATATTTCTTCTGATTCGAATCAATAATTACGGATTTATATTGTAAATTGTTTAAACCGCTTTTAATATGTTTAAAAAGTGATTGTGTTAACTGGTGTAAAGAGGAACGTTGCATTTTTTATCCACATCGCGGTTGCAATCTCAATAAACCAATTTGCGAGGGACTCGATGTTCGCGATACTGTGTTGCTACTTTATGTGCCTTTGTTTTGGCGATTGTACCCTGACGATCGGCAAGAACATGCGGACCTTTTAAAGAAAGATTTAAGTGGCGGTTTTCACCTACGTGAATTGACAAGTGGTAGCTTCAGTGACAAAACAGCCATCACAAATTATTTATTCGTTCGAACACAACCTTTGGATAAAAACTCTGGTCTGTATTAATTTTAGTGTTACAATAATTTATAGAGGTAATTTGTTGTTGTTAGGTGCTGACTACATCGGGATGGAACCCACCTCCGGGTCCACGCAAGATGTGTGGAGACCTGCTTTACCTGCATATTGTTACTCTTGAAGAACGCCACTTCCACATCACGGCGTGTCCGAGAGGATTTTATCTTAACCAGTAATTATTTTACATCTATACATATAAAAAGTAAATCTAACGTGCCTGTATTTTTTGGATTTTTCTAATAAAAATTGTTGCTGGTGTCTACGTAATAAGATACATATCAATCATTTTTAGAAATGTCTGTCTGCTTGTTTGAACACGAATCACTGCTAAACTGCGATAAAACCGAGATAATTATAAAGAATATCCTCGAGTAACATTTAGTCTTGATTTCATTAAAATCGGTTCACTCTATCATTAATGGTGGTAGAGCTACGCTGAAACTGTTACTGGTTTCAGCATGAATGGGCCGGCTCTCCCGGGGTAGTACCACCCGACCCACAGAAAACCGACATGAACTAACAGTGCATGCATTGTTGCGTTTCGTTCGGTCAGTGAGAGCGCCGGAGGTCCACCTCCCCACCCCATTCCCTTACCCCTTCCCTCCAAACACAGGCTGGCAACGCACTTGCGACTCCTCTGGTGGTGCTAGTGTCTATGAACAGTGGTGATCACTTAACATCAAGTGACTCACCTGTTCGTTTGCGTCCTATGATATAAAAAAAAACAGATCTTCATTTAATATCAGATGTGACTATGCTTAAATGCTAACCTACCAATTATTAAACAAATGTAGACTTTATTGTACCTTTTGGTTCCTATACTGTGACCATAATACCATGAGGTGTTTTCTTTTATCGAACCTTCGGTTTAGTGTGAATACGATTGCTTATTTTCATAACAAAGAGTATTAAATGAATATTGTAGGTGGTAGAGCCACGCTGTAGCTATTACTAGTTTCAGCATGAATGGCTCGGCTCGTCCGGGGTAGTACCACCCTCTCAAAGAACACCGACGTGAAGTAACTATGCTTGCATTGTTGCGTTTCGTTCGGTCAGTGAGAGTGCCGGAGGCCCACCTCCTTTCCTCCTTTCCCTTCCCCTTTCTCCATTCCCCACCCCTCCCTCATACACAGGCTGCGATCACTTAACATCAGGTGACCCACCTGTTCGTTGGCCGCCTTATGACATAAAAAAAATAAAAAAATCACATTCATTACTATCTAACACTAAATCTTATTATGTATTAATTATCTTATTTATAATTACATATCACATTATACAACGCTCGCTTTTGTTAAAATCTTTTGTCAGAAATGAATATTAAGTAATTGCTAATTTAAAAAAAAAATGGGAGATTGAGTAGAATTGATTAGTTTTGGCTTTAACTCTTTTAATTATTCTTAGTTTTAAAATTGCAATTTTATTTTCTATAATTAACGATTTTAGACCAAAGCCCATAAATCGGTACAAAAATATATGAAATAAAGAAAAAGCCGATTTTTTTTTGGTAAACCGAAGTTAATAAGTTAAATACAATTAGAAAGCAAAGACTTATTTTAACCAAATTAGAGCAATCGGCAACAATGTACTGAGACATGTTTGTGATGTGGTGAGAATTTCCCATGAAGTTTCTATCCTTTTCATATAAGTACTCAATACTGCTCCGAATGGCATCATATATTTAAATAAATATGTGGGAACATAACTGTATTTCCGTTTTATCGCATTATGGGTTAGTTGTGTACTACAGTCACACGACCTACTACGGTGACAGTTGTCTTCGTGCCTTTTAAATAAACAATACCGGTCTGATTACGAACATTCCAAGGAAAAGGTTAGTTGTTTGGTTTGGTACAAGTTGGTTGCTTAAATAATTATGTGAAAAATTGTATACGTATTATATCTTTTCATAATTATAAAATTTCCAACCAATTCCAATGGAGTTACTGAAGTTTGATATTTAGTTATTTACAATAGCGATCATATTTTAAAGGTGGTAAAGCCACGCTGTAGCTATTACTAGTACCAGCATGAATGGTTCGGCTCGCCTGGGGTAGTACCACACTCTCGAAGAACACCGACGTGAAGTAACAGTGCTTGCATTGTTGCGATTCGTTCGGTCAGTGAGAGCGCCGGAGGCCCACCTTCTTTCCCTCTTTCTCTTCCCCTTTCTCCTTTTCCTACCCCTGCCCATACACAGGCTGGCAATGCACTTGCGACTCCCCTGGTGTTGCTAGTGTCTATGGACGGTTGGGATCACTTAACATCAGGTGACCCACCTGTTCGTTTGCCTACTTTTGACATAAAAATAAACACTATCGACTCATGGTGCAGGACAACATCGTGAGGAAACCCGAACCTGAGAAATGTTTTTGTAGTACCACCGTATGTGGGAAAATAAGTAACTGTGGATTTTTTGGAATTTGAAATCGCTAGTATGTCGTGGGCTGGCATGGTGATAATGCTTATACCTTTCTACGGCAAGAAGCCAATAACTCTACATTGGATGTCTTACAGGCTGATGTGACGATATAGTAAATTATATTTTTGGTAACATTTTTCGGTTTAATAAATAAAATATTTTTAAGAGCCTTCATAAAGCCAAGCTTTTAGCAACTGATATCTATTTATTTATTGTTATAGGTCGTTAACACGAAACTGCATCTGTAAATATATTAATAGTAGCACTTTTGTGATTGAATATAAATGTAGTCATATTTAGAGAAAACCACGGCGTGCTCCAACAATACATTAAATGTTAATAAAACTAAATATTTAACTATTTTGCATATTTAAAGATTTAACATATTCATACGAATATTAAGATATTGTAACTAAAAGAGAAATAAAATTCTAAAACTATTTTTATTCGAAAAATTCTTTTTAAAATATTCTGTATATAACTATATCAATTTTTTTTTTTAATGATGATCTCTGTGAAATGTTCTTGAATGCTTATCGTCACCCATAGTTAATTTGTATAGAAAATGATCTCAGTTCCAATCAAATTATTCCGACTAGAAAATAGGTTAGATCTAATGGGAATTAATAATATACTTTCTGCAATGTTAGTCATACACAATATTAGGATATTATTAACATGCAGCTCGAGTTTATTAAATAAATAAAATCATATATTAAATTTTATCACATTGGTGATTACATTTCTGTATTGACCAAACTGTGTTCTAATGTTCTACTTAATTCTTCTAGAATTGTGTACTTCATCTGTGTGAAATATACACATCTTATTAGAGAACAGCACATCTTATATTAGGGGTATAATCGATTATTGGCGACGTTGAAGAGTATAACCACGGTTTCTTGCCGAGTTACCCATTCCAAGGTTTGTAATAATTTTATTGTTGAACAATTTTACAGGAATTTTGTGAAGGAATTAACGATTAGTGGACGGTGCTTATTTAGAGCGGTAATGCGGGCATTATTTCATAAAGGTGTATGACGACTAAGTATAATATCCCATATTTTTGTTAAACATGTATAAAAGGTAAGTTCATAATTTAAACAGTGCTTATATAAATTAAATTATAACATAATAGACAAAAGCTTTCGTTTGAAGTCTTTGATTATTGGAAATTTACGAATTGTTAGTATCGAGTATATTTTCAACAAGACTACTTATGAATTAATTTTTATATAAATAAAGCTTCACGGGGTATAAAACGTTGTCGGAGTAATCTATTTCGAATAAATTCAATTATAGTTAAGGTTATACTAATATTGGAATGAATAGCTGTAAATATATTATTTTTATATAAAATTCACGCTCTGGGTCACTAGTACAAATTAAATTAATATTACAGAAAACCGACGTGAAGTAACAGTGCTTCTTGCATTGTTGCGTTTCGTTCAGTTAGTGAGAGCGCTGAAGGCCTATTTCCTCTTCCCCCTCCCCCCAAACACAGACTTTCAACGCACTTACGACTGCCCTGGTGTTGCTAGTATCTATGGACGGCGGTGATCACTTACCATCAGATGACCCGTCTGTTCGTTTGCCTCCTATAATATAAAAAAAAATCTGTTCAGCGCAAACAAGTACGGCGTTATATTTTTGTAACTTATTTATATACTTACGCGATACTGTTGAATATATGTACGTATTGATGAAAGAAAATCTTGTGAGGCAGTTCACTTCGATAAGTAGGATCTGTTTAATTTCCATGAAACTTTAGTAGAATTTGGTGAAATTGACACCCTTTCAACGGGTAGAATTATCATATAAACAGATTGCAAAATCTCTTATTCATGTCATATTTAAATAGTAAATAGTGTATGACATTTCCACAGGTTAGACAAATAGAATAATACTTTGTATTTATAATACCTTATATATTTAAGTTGTAACCTAAAAGATATGTTTAACTATAGACATCTTCTTCTGTACTATAATAAAAGTGTAACAAAGCCAAATCTGTACATTAAATACATTTTGAAAATTTTGATCGGGCTAGACTTTGTTATAGATATAGAAGCCAAAAATAACCCTTTTACGATTTTTGTCTGTCTGTCTTTCTGCCCCTGTGAACTCTGAAAGTACTGAACGAATTTTGACGAAATTTGAGACAGTGATACATCTAGGATAGTTTTTGTCCCATAAAACGCAAGGGGTTCTCCAGGATAACGAAAACCAAAAATTTGTAGTTAATGTAACTAGACTTTTTTGCGACACCTTAGTACAAGAGACAGCAACGTTGGAAGAACGAGAATTTTAGAAAAGCTGGATCTTTAATATGAAGAATTATTATGCCCTTCCAAACAGGATTCAGGATACCTGGTAGACGACGGTTAACGTTGTGTTTTGTAATACGCATCACACCTTTACAGGTCTAAATATTGATTTATTAATAATTTTAGGAACATGTTATTTCAGTAATTTTTAATCGCTATTAAAAACATGAATTTATCACTGCCAGACAATAATGTGCCCGATTATATTCATTATCAATAAAATAATTTATTTCAAACCATTTTATTTTTTCCATTGCAAAGAACATATTTTATTTTATTAACCAGTATGATATTGAGATTTCACCGTAAACAATGAAAAACAACAATAAACGTAGACATATCACTTGGGATTGACGCCATCTTGAATATATGCGTCTATAACAGGCGCTTCCACAATTATCGCTATCTTTATGATACAGCCAGCGCTCAACTATAGCTAAGTTATTCTATACATATTATTTTTAATTTACCCTCTTTTATGGCTAAATAAAATAATATTAAAATTACAGTTATCTTAACATGGTTAAAACATACTTATTTAATTTTCAAAAAATAACATCGGCACATTATTTAAAAATAATGTCTGGCAATAATAATTTCATGTTTTAGTAGCGTTTCAAAGTTAGTGAAAAACAAAACATTTAAAAATTAGATAAAATTCAATATTTTTGCATGTAAAGGTGCCATGTGCACTAATAAATGCAACGTTTATCGGCAGCCAGGTAGCCTGCGCGCTGTTCGGAAGAACATAAAGACAAAACTGGCTTATTGAGATATGTTGTTGAAACCGTTGCTAGCTCTTAGACGAATAGTTACAGGCAAGTCACACTTGACGCGTCGTGCTCCTATCTTTTTAATATTTATAGTTTTCTTCAATACAATGGAGTGTGAAAAAGTTTTAATACAAGTTGAAAGTAGTTATGATGTCATTCAGTGTTTCATTTTTCATTATTTATTTTATAAATATATTTTATCGTTTAATTTACAATTTAACTCTATCAACTTGATATTTTATAATGTAAACTATACTGACTGTATAGTAAACGTCTACAAAAAACGGAAAGGAACTTCGTTAGAAACTGGGGTCCATAGACCTCTAAAGCTTTTTTTACATTACCGTCAATATATGTAGGTTACTTTTTATTTTAATTAAACCCGGTAGATGATGCTACGAACGGGTTGTAGGCTTATTTTAAAAGATTTCTCACATACCATTTGGGTATATGTTTGAGTGAATCCCTTGATAGTTTGAATTCACAATTGGAAACCGTAGGTGTGGCTGCAATCGGGTTTTATTAAAAATTTTCGCGTTTAAAAATACAATTGAAACCAGTGATAATAAATTTGGTGCAGACGAAGTTGCACGGGTCAGCTAGTATATGTATGTGTTGATATATGTGTTTCCAGAATATGCTAAAGAAATAGACATATCTTTATATTTAGATTTCTTCTGTACGTGTGTATGTCACTGAACTCCTGCTAAACGACTGGACCGATTTTGATGAAATTTTGTGTGCGTGTTCCAGTGGATCCAAGAATGGTTTAGATCCACAATTGGACGTGTAAGGTGGCGCTGTGGTTGAATTTTAGTTTTTTTTTATTATCAAGGCAGGACAACGTCCTCCCGGCCCTCTAGTATACATGTAAACAATCGAACATATTAATTAGCCTCTTTTTGCGTTATAAATTAATAACCGTAGCACTACTGAGCTATTTAATTTTGAGAAATAGAGACGAAAATATATCTGTTCAGTGATAATTCAAAGCCAAGAGTATTTTTTATTATTCATTATTACATTCAATTACACGGTAATTAACTATAACGATGGAACATTTCAGATACCATACATGATATAATCTGTTAGAGGCTTACCTATCTATCACGTTCATAAATCATTCACTCACAGTGTATAATTTTGGCTTATTTGAACACATCTCGTAAATAATGTTAGCGTAGAAGCAAGTCTTATTACTTCCAATATCAAATTAACATGGATGATATGTACAGTGATGATGTAATAAAATTTAATGAACAGGCATAAGATTATGATACCTCCAGAAAGATAAAAAATATAATAATTTTACTTGCTATCCATATATGCGTTTTTATTTTTTATCCTATATATAAATGGACTTGTTCGTCGGTGTGCACGATGATTATATCTATTTTGTTGCACGGTACTGAAGCTTGGATATCTTAGTATCAGAAAGAAAAGTCAACATGAAATAGTTATAATCTCCGGCGAATTTTCACCACAATTTTCAATTGTGTAATATGTGATATTACACAAGTAAATCTATACTACTATCTGTTAATATTATAAACCTGAACGGTGTTATTTCACAAAAGTTAAATACTTGGTTTAAAAAGGTTTCGAATTAAATTCGAACCTTTTTGAAACAAGTATTTAATACGTATTTACCTTTTGTGTAATAACACTGGGTTAGTTTATGAAATATTTAAGTTCGATTTACAGTTTCACATTGTTGGTGGGTTTAATTTACCTTTATCCTATAATGTATTTGGTAATAATAAATGCAGGACAAATCAAAACAAATCTGCATTGGGATTACCATTGCGTGGACACAACCACCATTTATTACTCAGAGGAATGGCGGTTTCGCCATTCAGATGTCGCACACTGATAAATTGCATTCTATTTGCATATAAAAAAAGGCAGTGGAAAAGAAATTAATACCTAACATTCCCCTCATTGGAACTTCGTAGTTCTTCAACAATTTCTACTGTCGTAAAATATATGACAATCTGTCCATGATACGTATGCAAGCGTAAGTCTTACATACTTTTACCGATTTTTATATACTTAAAGCAAGTGAAAATGTAATGGAGAATGAAGAAAAGATTCTTCTTTTCCCTGGAGAACGATGAACGGGGAAGTTTATTCATTACGCTGTTGTCCGGCCACTTCGTTTAATGGTAAAACAAATAATCTATATCCTATTCCTCGATTTCTTTTCTATCTATCTTGTGGTTCAAGCGTGATTGATGTAAAAACGTTTGAGGAAAGGTACTAATATTTATTTATCTAGGAAGACTTATCAAATTTTTTATAGAATATAAACTCTGGAAGTATAGACATTATTTTGAAAATGCTCGTACTGCGTTATCTTCTGTGTTATAGGTAATTTTCAATTGTTAACAAATTGTGTATTGTAATTAACCGGGGTAGTAGTTGTGAGTAGTTGCTAGTAATAAGTGTATTAAAATTTAACAAATCTTGGTAAAATCAGCATGATTTATAGTTTGCACAGCAAAAGCTTTATAGTTACAAGATCGTACACTGACTACTTGGTCACGAAAACGTTCAAAGGCGGTCACTGTGGTGCGGTTTTCGAATGTTATCCAGTCAGGCATACAGTCATACTTGGTTTCTTATTAATAAATCTTTCGTATACATTTTGGTTAATTGTTGAGTATCTACGTATTATATAACGACTATTTTTTTCCCATCAAAATATTGTTCGATATACTGGAAAAAGTGTTCCGCGATAATTTGAGTCCTTAAGTTTAATTATAACTACTTTTTCATTTTAAAATTTGTGCGTATAAGATACATATGAAATTTAAGATCTTTTTCAATTTGCTGTCACTTAAAGGCATATAATACTACCCTAAAAGACCAAAGTGGAATTTGTAGACAAAAAGAGATTCTTTGAAGGTGCTGACAGTTGATAGACACCATCTATTTTGGTGTATATACGTCGCCCTATCACACATACATATGTAGATGTATACTGTATACAATTACATATATGTATTTCTTACGTATATCTGTATCTATTATAGCTTATAAAATAGTTTTGTTCGAGATTGTGTTTGTTTTTATCTGATCATGCATAACATTTTCTTTCCGGTTTATAAGCTAAGGCTGTTGAACTTCCTATCCCTTGAAAGGAAAACTACTTTTTATCAAGTTCCAGTCTTGCGTAACTTGCTACACGGTGGTTCGACTTTTTGTCCTAATACCTACCGTAAACGCGTTTCTAGTTACAAAATGATGCTGCAGTAAATTTAAACAAAATTAGTTCTTATGTACATGAGATAAAGTTTATAAATAACGGTTTTCACCGTTAATCGTATGAAGTAAAATCTTTGCCGAGTTAGATTAATATGCACCGGTTATGGCGCTCTCAAATGGGAATAAAAAAATATTTCTCCCATCCTTTATTGGTATATTACGTTCACAGAGTAGAGCGTTAGGATACGTTTAGCGAGTCATATTTAACAACAAAAAATGTGGTACTTTAGTTTGTTGTATGCATAACGCCCACACTGGGTGAACATTCCTGACCTATCGTATCAGGTTTGATAATAAATCAACCGTGTTTATGGCCGTTTGGCGATAATAAGAAGAAAAATATAAGCGTCTAACAACTGATCTTCGTTTTAAATTGTATATTACAGCCTCATAGAGAATATTTATGGAGTTTTTGAACTGTGTATTGGAAATTTTAATACATGGGTGACTAATAGGCCTCCCTTTAATGCAGCAACTATATATACTTGCTCTTAGCCTGAAGCGAAACTACATTTATATCGTCCAATAGTTATTTAAAAATATAAATATGAAGCATAATTACAGATTATAATCATAAAAATAATGTAATAAATATGAAAAAAATTATAAACCAGAAATTAAAATTCTACATATAAGAGGGATTGGACAAGACATGATCATCGCTTTAGGGTATGAAAACACACCGGCCATGTCCGTCATTGAAATACGCTACCATTGTGTGGTTGGTGAATAAATATTTTATTTACTCGAGCCACCCAACGCGGCTCGCACAAAGCCATTCACAATTCGTGATTGATACTTGAAGGGCTGAATTAAGTTTATCGACAATGGACCGCTCTCGGCCATCATGTGGTCATGTACTCCATATGTTGAATGTGTAATATTATGGTTTATTGATCTCGAGATCTCACAGGTTTTCGATCATAAACTAAAAGTATTTATTTTCATGAAATGTATCTATTTTTAGTAATAAATTCTGTGGGTCTATCTGTAGATTCATGTTTTCTATCAAATTTGGTGGTACCTGATTATAAAGCTATATTATGATTGTAGAGGTTAGTGATTACAAATATGACATTAAAATTGTTTGTCGGTCTGTCTGTCTGTACATGAATCTCATGGTATGTGTACAAGTTTAATTAAAAAATTGTTGACCGGTTTTTTATTAAATTTTACATGCAAAAAGCTTATATAATTTCTCAATAGATAGGGTAGGGTAAGATCATCTCATCAAAATGTTAATAGTAACCCACGATATTTGGAAAAAACTAAATATAAAGGCAAAATTATAGATATATTAATAATGAAATACTTATATTCTCTATTTGTCTATAATACTCACATATAATAAAAATGTAAATCTAGCGTGTCTGTACTATGTAGATCTATGTGAAAAGAATTGTTGCAGGTGTCTAGGAATAAGTAATAGAATATATTCCAATCAGTTTTAGAAATGTCTGTCTCGTCTGTATGTTTGTATGAACACGCATCACTGTTAAACCATAAATTATAAAGCATATCTTCAGAAGTAACGTAGTCTTTGTTTCATTAAAATCGGTTCACTCCATCATAAGTTATTGTAATTTGAATAATGTAATAAAATAATCGAGTTAAGTTCTTTTGTCAACTTGCTTCTATAATCAAAGGTTTTTATCATGGTTACTCAGTTATTATAATAATAGTTGTATGTTATAATATCATTGTTGAATTTAGAATGAAAAAGGGTAATTGGAACGTAAGTAATATAATAGAATAATAAAAACGGAAGTGAAATAATATATACAGTCGAGCATAGCAACCTCCTTCATAACCTTTTTCTTTATTGACAGATGTCAAAATGTCTTTTTTATTTACATGTGTGTATATGTTGTGTAAAATTGAAGCAGTAGTGTGAGTAATGCATATTTTAATTAATTTAATACTTCTAATGCATTTTATATAAAATAAATAACTTTCTGCACTTCTCCTCCATATAAACTTTAACTATGCCAAATTTCACGTTCATCCCTTCGCGCATTTCTCTCAAAAAGGGAGACAAAGTTTGTGCTTCACGTATTAATATATAGATTTGGTAAACACGCTAATCTCAGGAACTACTGGTCCAATTAGACAAAATCCTGCAGTGTTAGATAGCCTATTTATCGACGAAGGCAAAAGCTATATATCATAATGCTAAGACCTATAGGAACGGATTACCAATGAAGAATGTTTCTAAATTAGGGTTTTTTTTTCTTTTGAGTGCTTCCGCTGCGTGTTAGCGTTAGTGCAAAGTAGCTATTTGACATATACATAATAAGAATGTAAATGTAAAGAGTTTGTACTTTTTACATTACAAAAAAATTGTTGTAGGTGTCTAGAAATAAGTAATAAAACACATTTCAATCATTTGTAAAAAAATCTCTCTGTTTGTATGAATACGCATCACTGCTAAAACTTTTCATAAAACATCTTATATCTTCGAGTAACATTTAATCTCTGTTTTACCAAAATCGGTTAGGTCTATCAAACGTTATTGTAGTTTTAATAACGACGCGAATTAAGTACGAGAGAAAACTAGATAGCAATGAGGCTTAATACATTCAGGTGACTTTATTAATCACTGTTCTGTACATCAGGTTTCACGCGGACAAAGTAAGGGATACAGCTAGTATTTAACTAAATTGTATCCTGCGGTTTCGCTTGCACTTAATTTACCCATCTTATTAATCGACTCCGTACCGCGGCACACGACTTGTTGCACTATTTCGCTATTTCGTTCCGGTTTTTTTTTTCGAACTGACTATGCTATTGACCTAGCAAGGTCTTAACAGCTTCATCGGACTACTAAGGCGAGCGCTTAAGGCACTCAGCCGATTTTATTTGACAACTAGCTCAAGGGTGCACGGCACACCTCGGCTTGGGTTGTTGCCTGATACATGCAATTCGCGACTTTAGGTTAACAACACTAACACGCAGCGGAAGCACTCAAGAGGCAAAAAACCCCAATTTTGAAATATTCTTCCTAGGTTCTGCGTTCCAATTGGTCTTAGCGGGATGATATATAACCTATAACATTCCCCGATAAATTAGCTATATAACACTGAAAGCTTTTTTTTTTTAACGTGGGGAAATCCCTTATGGATACGCCACCCTCCCGGGGGAGAGGGTGGGTTATGTCCGAGTCACACGGACTAAAACCCCACGGGGTACCGACAGACCGTTTTGTGGGGGCGGCAAGGGATCGTTCAAGCTAATCAACCTTGTAGAGCCGCCCCCACGGTCCGCCCAGCGGAAGGTAACCGCCGGGCTCCTACCTATAGAGGGACAGACCGGGTACACACCGGCTGCCCCCCCTCGTCCGCCGGACCCGTGCAATGAGGAGATGGGCCCCCCGGCCCATCCCCTCAGATCCGGCTACGGTGGCAGGAGGAGTTGGGCGAAGCGCCTTCACCTCCTGCCTGTCCTCCTTTGGCGGAGACGGCCACTTTCAGGGTC